>WAAE01011986.1:0-254412 GCA_013400495.1 Nicator chloris | reverse complement strand
TTTGGCAAAAAAAAAAAAATTATGTTTGGAGTTTTAAGATAAAAAATCTTGAAATTGTTATTGTTCTTTTGACAAGAAGTTTTGACCTATGACTTCCCTCCTTTTCCTCCACTGATTAAAATTTTCAGGCCTTCTTGTAAATCACACTACAAATACTTTTTAATACATTCTGTGAATTTTAAAGCAGAAAGTTGTACTGCTTTAGTTGCACTTGCAGATTCAAGATTTCTGTCTTTTAATATTGTGCCATTTCGTAAAAGTCTTTTGCACTGCAGTCCAGTGGAAAGAAATTTAAAAGCAAAGCATTAAAGAGTAAACCGTTTTCCTTCCAGACATGCACATACATGTTTGTGGTGTTTAGATCCATTCATGTCAGGACAGACATCTGAAAAGTACTAGAAATTAGTGATTTCCTTGGAGATACTGTTTTCTATCTGAAGCATACAATGAACAAAGGAAAGAAAGGCAACTTTTATTTTCCTGGGTTCGTCTTTAAATTCAGCTTTAATTATGTTTTGGTTATGTATATTATTTCAATACATTTAGAAAACATTTTGTTCCAAAATTGCTCTGAAGATGTATTTTGGAAGTGTCTTAAATCCAAACTAACTTTCACTAAAGGATGTTACACATATTTTAATCTATTACCCGTGAGTGGCTATACAATGGTGATTTTTCAAGAAAAGAGCAGACGTGTAAAAAAACTACAGATACAACTGCATACTGATGAAGCAGCCTATACTTTTTAAAAACTCTGGTAAGGTCCATCTTTTCCCCATCCCTCAGGAGACTTACCTTCTTTGTTTTCGGATACTTTGTAGGGCATTTACTAAGTGCTGGAGCTTCTGTTTCAGTAACCATTTCTGTAACAACAGTTTCTGTTTCAGGCTCAGCTACCAGTGCTGCATTCTCAGTTTCGTTATGCTGTGAAGTTACTTCCACATCAGGAGAGGAGGGCTGGATGTCTGAACACATGCTGACGGTCCTGTGTCGCCTGCGCTGCTGTCCAATGTGAGTTCTACTCCGGGAGAAGCTTTTTCTCTGTTTAGCTCTATTCACTTTGGCTGGGGTGGGCTTGGTGGCAGTTTCTTCTTTTGCCGGTTCCTGGGACAAGACAGAAGTCTTGTAAACAGATCCCATACACATTTAAAGCTACTTATCTTTCTTAGGAAAATAAAAAAAAAAAAGGTCAGTTCCCTCTTCTTTTACAGGTCCAAAAAGTCTCAATCTCATTTTTGTTGTCGGAACTACAATACTTCTCTCCTTCTTGAAGGCAAATTACAGGATTTCCTGTAGTTTCCTCCCAAGCACGTGCTGTATCATCTGCAGTATTCACACACACCCATCACCAGTCAGACCATGACAGATCTGTGTAAGAACTGACATTCATTCATCCATCCATAAGCTAGAAATCAACTGCTTATATCATGATGTCTTTCAGTCCAATATTCTTTCTGCAATTCATAGTTTACTAGATGTTTAGCTTTGTCACAAAAGCTCCTTAAGAGAATGCTGACACACATAGCACAGGGAAACAACCCGGACTGAGAATGATTATATGAGTATTTGCAAACTAAGAAGCATCCATTAACAACAGAGTTAAAACCTGTTTATAAAACATTAAGTATCATCTGCAAGAACTCAGAAAAAATAGACTTTACTAACTCATTTCCTTTAAAATAACAGAAAGATTATAATACTATGTGTTCCTGTAAAACCCACTGAAGAAACAAATTGTTCTCCATTGGTTACAGAGGGTGCCTAAGGACAGTCACCTCCTGTGGCTGAAGTCAACACTGATAAAAAACTTCTATCTTGAACTTCAAAGACAGACTGAATTACACAGCTGGGGTGTGTGTGTGTGCATATTTGCATAAATTCATGTAACTGAAATTCTTCATTAAAGAATCCTTTATGTATCTTATCTGGAAAAAAAAATTCAGGAGCTAATAAAATATAATGTCAAAGAACCACATAGATTTTGGTCACATATATTTGAGCTCAGAGGAAAAAAACCCCACAATTCTCTCAACATGCAGCTCACCATCCAAATTGACAAAATATGCAATGTCTAAAGCTAGCTTTAAAATAAAGCTCCAGATAACTACCTGAATAAATTCAGCATCATTGAGAATCTGTGCTTCCTTGCATTCTGATTTAACCTCCGTTTTTGCTGTGCTGATTCTTTCCAAAGCCTGTTCTCTTCTTTTTTCTCTTTTTTCTAGTCTGGCAAAAGCTTGCAGGATAGCTTCCATTTTCCGTTCTTCTCTTGTCTGATGGATTTAACAATAATCACAACCAGTTTTAGTCATAATCTTTCATACATAGAAATAGGCAATTACTCTCTCTCCTATTTTTTAAGTATTTCAAAACATGTTCAAATGTATGTCTGCAATGAAGATCAAGTTCAACAGAAGCTCAGATTAAAGAGACATGTTACAATCACTAAAAATACTAGACTTCTGATTAAAGGCTTGCATCCATACCAGCCTGACAAATGAAAATCCTACTTTGAATTTAAGAACTTGCCTAGTTTTTCAAACACTTAACAAAAACCCCCATATTTTAAGATGCTACTTTTATTAAGATTGTTCTACCAAAATCTGAAAATTAGGATTTCTGAAACTTTTTCTTCAAGTAGGGAATTGAAATAAAACAGGAGAAAAATCTTGATTCCCAATGCTATCAATAAAAAAGGCCACTACAAATAACAAGCAATAATAAAGAGCAAATAATTAGATGTACAACAGGCATGGCAGAAATCATCTAAAGACGCTAAAAAATTATATACAATGGAAGATAAAAGCAGACTTTTGTCAGAATGCAGTGATGAACCCAGATGAACTGTTCTCAAATAGCAAGCCTTGCATTTTAAGGGTAAGTTCATGTAAGGATCTGACGTTGCACATGCGCAGACAGTACAAGCCCACAAAGAGGCAGCAATTAGCATGGGAAGAGCAGGTGTCACTAAGCCTTAATGATGCCTTTCAGGCAGCTACTTGCTTCCCAACTTACCATCTTCCTTTTCCTTTCTGCAATCTGCTCCTCTGATTCCATTTCTACTTCATTGCTAATGGGAGTTTTTTCTTCTATATCATCAATAAAATCTGGCTCCTGGAAGATGGAAATGACTGTTTTACCGAAGTTCTACTCCTCTTGCAAAGTAGAGTGAACTAAAAGCTACACAGAACTAACAATTCTCAGGTCACTACATCAAAAGAAACCAAACCAACAAATCAGGATGATCACTCCCTGATCTCACCAAGCAAAAAGTAGTATCCCAATTAAACCTTTGAAACAAAGGAAATTCCTGGACACTAACACTGGCCACTGCTCTAGCCATTTTATAATCACTTAAATCCGTTAGGGGCTTTATATTATACACCCATAAAAATAGTATCCGTTTTAGTAAAACAGAATGAATGCCAAAGTAGATGTTACCAATTACACAGAAGTTTTTCTCAGCTCAGCAGTGTATTTAACTGAAGTCATATTTTCCATTTACACACTGACTCTACAATTTAATGACAGCACCAGATCATATGGAAACACAAAAGTTACCTAACTGACAATGGTTTTCTGTTCTGAAAGAAAAAGTAAGCATGAAAGTGTAACTGTGAAACTAATTAAGTGTTCACTAGTCCTCCATGCAATTTCACTTCTACATAAAGGACTAGACAAAGATTTAAAGTTTTAAAATATATAAAGTCTTAAAATATGTATCTAAACATAGAAACCAGGCAATTAGTAGCTTTTTTTTCCTGGGGTGATATGTATGATGCTACTGTAAAGAAAGTGTATGGGGAAATGCAAATGTACTTTTAACAGCTTTATTCTTCCCACAATCCCTATTCTTCAGTTTTGAAAAATAATACAAGTTCTCCTGTGACTGTTCTATATAAGCACTGTATATTACATTAGAAGATCAGGAGAAGATTCCATATACCAGCTATCACTTCTTGAAAACATGACACGAAATGCAAATCAAAATTCACTTAAGATTAGAAAGTTTAAATACTACCTCTCTGGAGACCATAATGTCCAGGTCACATGTGTGCCTTCTGGACATCCAGGCATTTTTAAACTATTTAGCTACTAACATGCCAAAACAATTTATCATCTTAGGAAGCCTGGGTGTCAGTACGCTCATTTTTTCCTTATTTCCTTCAGTCCTAAAATGATGCTATAAGAACTAGGAATTGCTCCCTCCCAGAATAACTCCCTTTTCTCTGCCCCTAAATCATCACCAAAAACTATCATATTAAAAACAAAAATCATCACCATCACTCTCAAAATGAAGAAATATAGACAGTTACTAAGGTAACAATCTAATCATACTGAATAGTTATCTGCAAAATTAATAATTTATGTCACGGACCCCTCACAATAGTTCTTTCAAACTGATATATTAAAGAGACTAATTTAGAATTTACTATCACAGTACATTACCAGGTAGCTTTACCATACTACCTACACATTTAGTTTCAAAACACACTTTCCTCCTCCCAACTGAATTAAATTCAGATCTGAAGAGCTCCATTAAAAATGAAGCTGCAGTCAACACTCAGTATTCTGGGTGGAGTTCTGTTTTAAGAATAGGGCTATGTACTGCTATGTTGAAAATACTTCTGAGTAACATGGGCAAACTAACCAAAAGGCACTTCAGGATGGACTGGGAGCTCCTGAAACCATGACATGAGGCCTTCATATCAGAGAGTCACACAGACATTCAGAGGAAAGAAGTCCAACATATCTTTAATCACAACCCAATATTAAGGAAAAGTGAAAATAATATATAAAATTCTAAACAGCTTATCCATCATTATGACTTTTGATCTCCACATTGCTTTTCAGCGAGTTGTTAAAATCCTTTTAGTAGCTACAACAGGAGAGTATCCATATTTAAAAGCTTGTATTTCTGAGCATCTTTGTGTCAGTACCTGATTATTAGAAATTGACAGCCTGAGGGGAGAGAGCTTCCTCTGTTTATTATCTGCTATTTTCATTTTGGTGGCTGCTCCTTCACAATCCAACGTGATGTTCTGATTCTGAGTCTCCTTTTCTCTTGAAACATCTTTCTCTTTCTTTCCCTTTTTCCTTCTAGTTTCATATCCAGTATTGATGTTTTCTGTAGGCTCAGAACGTCTGAGGACTGGACACTCAGGATTTTCTTTGAGGCAAGCACAATCCACTTTGTATTTACTGCAAGTAATTAAATGCAAGAAAGCATATTTGATTAGGCTGCACAGCAATGTGACCCTTCAATACTAAATCACTGCTATTACACATTAAGCATCTGCTATAATGCAAACGAACAACATTAAAATGCAGGTGACTCAAGCTTTCACCACAATATACAACACTATTCAAAAACCTTATCTACCAGTTAATTGAAGTTTTGGCTTCTTTAGCTTTGCCACATAGTATTCTTTTAAATTCACAGTTAGTATTCTGCTTGAAAGACAAAAGACATCTAAAACCTGAGTATAACCCTGGGTGGAAATATAACAACACAAAACTAACAGAAGCATGGAAGTCAGAGTTCATTTTATATGCAAAGATGGCAGGCACAATTTACAGCATGAGCACACCAAACTCAGAGTCACTTTGCACAATTTTAAGCTCCACTTGGATACACAAGAAATGTTATTCAAATACGTTCAACTGAAAGGGGCTGTCAGCTGTTTCAGGTACTAAACACAACTACTGTGTATTCTGAGGAGGAGTATGTCTACTCCTAACAGTGCTGAGTATCCTGAGATCGCCGGAACCCACGCTGATTACCACACGTACTCTGTGGTCATGCACAGCTCAGGTCAAGTTGCAAAGGCGTGTCTGTGCAGCACTGCATCCAAGCTGGCTTAAGAGCAGGCCACAGAAATGCAGTAATAAAAATACACAACTATGTGCATGTGCCCGTGCATACACTGTTCATTGTAAATACAGTGCCTAAGGAGCCTTGTGTTATTAAAACACGCAAGAAAGTAAATGATACCAAACCAAAGCCGTTCTGAATTGCAAAGTAACTTAATGAGCACCGGGTGCATTTTAGAAAAGCATTCTCAAATACTTACCAATTTCCATAATCAAAATCAAATGCTATGGTAATCTCTGCTCCCTTTGGAATGTTATGGATGGAGTAAATATAAAGATGAATTGTTCCATCTTCAATTACATGCCTCACCTGTAGTCAAGAGAATGTTGTTATATCATCATGAATTACTTTCAAGTTCTTGTACAAAATTTGTAGGGACTGCTCAAATTATCAGGAATCTCAAGGAAAAAGAGATTCCTAAGTAAATAAAGCCTAGTTTAACTTTCTAAATGTGCTCACCTCTGCATTTGGTGTACATGAACGCCTGATAAATCGAGCTTCATTTCCAAAAGTCCGTGCATCAACACACATTTCTAGCCCATGGAATTTGGAGTAAAACAAAACAAATGGGTACGGCCTGAAAAACACACAAGAAAACAAGGAATTTCATAATTTTTAAGATGCTAAATAGTGCTTATTCTTCATATTAGTCAGTTTTGTAACATGATGCTTAGCACAATACACCAAATTTGGAGGTTCATCTAAGAATGACACGTTTATGTTTAAGCTTCATGATTTTAACAAGTACATTCCCCAAATACATTCTCAGAACACCTCATTTACAGCTATGTACAGCATAAGATCTAAAGGGAGAATACTAACAGAGTAAGCACTAGACATGGAAGACACACAGTTACTGTTTTTCAAATTTCTTGATCTTTTCTGATGACAGGCCCCAAAACGAAACTCAGAAATTTATATGCCACATAGAATAATTTTTTAAAAAAGTAAGACCACCACATCCCTGCCAAACACATGCAGCATCACTAGCAACAACCCTCCTGAAGGGGCCTCCAAATACTTTGTGAGGTCTTGCTTTAAGTTCTGCTATTCCAAGTGCCAAGGAACCCTTCTATTTTTACTGAGCAAAGGCCGTGTGTTCTATCTCCTCCAACAGGCCGCCTGCAAATTCCCAAGTAGGTGTGTTTATGCAGTTAGTGGCAGCATTGAAACCAATCCACAGGAAGAAGGAACCAGTCACACAAAGCTCACTAGAGAACTAACTAGAGAACTCTGGCAGTAAAATGGCCCCAAGCTGACCTGTGTCCAATTTCATTCTCAGCCTCATGGACTTAAAAATCCATTTCTCTCACAAAAGATAAAGCCTTTACCATTAATATACGAATTATTTTAGGATGGCAGAACCTGTCTACTTCCTGGTTTAAGGTACACAACTACCCAACTGAGCATGCAGGAATCCAGTAATCAGGGAGGAACAAAAAAGAGAAAACTAGCTCCTGAACAAATTTGTAAGGATATCCAGAATAGAAAGGGACAGAGAAGGTTTCAGCTGTCATAATTTTTAATCAGACAAAGTAAAATACAAGACACTGCTGGTAACTAAGATCCACTTGTACTTGAAGCATCAGTTTGGCAAACACCATTTTAACAATTACTTTACGGAAACATTAGGAATGAACAAACCTTTTAAAGAAATATCCATTAGCTTCAAATTGTTCTCTCAGCATGAACTTTCCTCTGTATTCAATAATAAGTGCATCAGGAGGCAAGTCTTTGGCAGCCTTTAAGATTTTCTTGTTTTTTTGCACGTAACTCTGTAAAGACATAGATTCATTTATGAATTTTCACTTTCTACTATTTTTCCATTATTATTAGTAGCAGATTATACTTTCACAACTATTAAACAATTTTATATGAACTAAAAAGGCCCCTCCTTCTTGTAATTAAAACTCCAGACTGAACTAACCAAGCTGTTCTGCTACCTTAGCGATGCTACTAGTGACCGATATAGATACAAGGAATGCTGTGGCACTAGTTCTCCAGGACATGTCTGAAACCCAACATACTCATGTTCTCACAATTCAAGTACTATGGACTTTACTTCACTTAACTCTCACCACTACCAGGATGAATTGCTGCATTGTTTTGCACAACACTTTCAAAAGGCTTCAATTCCTTTGAACAAAACAAAACATGCAGACATAAAATGACATTCACAATTCGTTCAAGGAAAAACAGAATAGGGAAACAACACAGTAATTGAAAAAAAAATCCTGAAAGAGTATCCAAATTCATTTTCATATCTTTAGATGGAAGGATGGCTTCAATTAAAAACCAATACATACCCTGGCAATTAATGAACTCACACCTCTCATAACTGTCATCACCAATCAAAAAGGAAGTAGCCTCTATGTAGGCAAAAGGCTCTGTAAGTAGGGATATTCCTCTAAGGAAGGTGTCCCATATGCCATGATGGTCTTTGAGAAAAAGAAGCAAAGATGCTTCCATTAATCTGCTACAGTAACTACTCCTCAAGATTTCTGCTACAAAATGCTAAATGTTTTACATGGCTCTGATTTTAAGCCTGTAGGTAACTCATAAGTTAGGCTAGATAAAGGCACTGCATGATTTCTTCATAAACTAGAAATTAGACGATCATGAGTTTTAAAAAAATCAGTATCAGAAACACCACCCATGAACATCCAGATCACTTACCATACCTTAAGAAAAATATAGACAATGAACATATATCTTGATACATATAGTAGGGGAAAAAATAAATTCAGTTTAATTGATTCTTTTACTCTAACCACTCCAGGTATCCCTCACAGACAAACAGCAGCAAAATTGACTAAAGCTGACTGTGTGTCAAGAGACAGTCTAAGGGCAACCCAATATTCAGGCTTAGACTAACACCTTAGCTACTTTTTGGGATAAATGATATGAAAATGTAAACATAATTGAGGTGGTACAGAATATATAAAAATCAGCTACAAATTCTGAAAAATGTGTTAAAATTCTGATGCTCAGATCTGGTGAGACAAGGAACAGAAAGGGAATGTGAAGTCTCTTTTTTGTGTTTTTTTCCTGTGTTTATTTTTGTCTTTTTTTGTTTCGGGTTTTTTTTTAAGGCATCTATTGTCATGGCACAAACACAGCACGCAGTAACACAACAAGACATAGCTCATTACCTCTACTGGCGGTTTGAAAATCAGATTGCTGGTGCTGACTTCTTTTTTGTCATTTCCATTGCCTAATCTGAGAGCTATTTTTTGTGCCTCCCTCTGGACACCTTCACTGTATTGGTTGTTACTGGCTTCTTCATAACGATCCATCCATGCCTTGATTTTAGTTTCCCATCCGAAGTTTGAACTGTCAGTAGGATCAATCTCTGGAGCTGAGCCCTAAAAATTGAAGTAAGTGAGCAGATATTAGAAGGTTAAGATATTAAAATAAAAATTCTACAAGACACAAAATGACAGGCAAAGGTATACCACTGATTTACGGTTTGGGTTTTTTTAGCAAGTCTGGTATAAAACTTTGTATTATTTAAAACACTGAGTTAAATACAGTCCCATTACATTTGTCCTTTCAAGAATTTTATTATTTAGTAAGTATCACCCAAGTTTAGGAATACTTTCCCTCCTCAACAGTGATTCCTGCTCTTAGTGCGATGAGAATGGAGAGTGACATTGTTTCCTCCCACAACTGCACTGAATCACGAATCTAAGTGCAGGAACTGCAGGGTCAGATCTCCCTGCCCACTCAACTTTTGTGAACATATGCAAATATAGAGAATTCCAGCTTTTATGCTGTAATACACAGACGTGATTTTCCCCTTTCAACTTCAAAGATCATGCTGTATCTTCTGCTGCATAACCTGTCTAACTTTACTAATCGTACACCTGCTACATTAAGGTTGTGACTCTAATGTTACAGGTTTGCACATAAAATTTTTCTCTCCTTATCTGCTCCTCACTATACAATTTTCTTCTGCAGTGCTTCAGATCCTTTCACTTTTAAAGAAAGTGCCATTGTACCTCCAGACCTCACAAGCAGCAGCCAGGCTGCAGCCAACCAAAGCTCCTTACGGACAGCAGCAGCCAGCCAACGCTCCCTTTTCTATCCACCTGAGCAGAGACACTATTAAACATTAATAAAACACAAGTAGTTCAGCAATTCAAATTACCTGTTTACATTTCTTTTGTGTATGAAGAAAACCATACACACATACAGCATTTCAAAGGTGTGATGCTAAGACAACCATGAAAAAAACAATGGAACCTTACAAGCACCATATTAAAAAAACCCCACAAAATTAGAGATTTTTATTCCCCAATTCCATCTTCACAGTTCACGAGGCACATCTTACACATTTGAAGCATACATTATATCCCTGTATTGGTTTTATATATACCAAGCACAAACGAACTATCGAAATACCTAGTTCTCACATCATGCACATTTTTATGTCGCAGAGAATTTAAAGACTGCTGTAACACTTAAATGTTACAAAGCAGACATCCCAACTCGATTCCCTCAGACTATGCTAGTACCAGTGAGTGAAATCCTGCCAGATACACAGGAGTCCCACCAGGTGTAGACGGAGCTTTGACAGAGCAGAACCACTAACTTCGCTTACAAACTCAATATAGCCATTTCATTATTTCGCTGTTTAATAGTTATGAAGAGCTGGAGTCACTAAGTTCAAATGAGGTGTTCACTCAATTTTATTCCCTTGCATAGCACACATGAGCCCAAATTAATCCACAGCCTCTTGAAATAAAAATTTGTACTAATTATTTCAGGTAATTTCACAGGACAAATACGTAGTGCTCGTACCTTAATTTAACATCACTGTGATGCACAGGTAATATATTAGTTACCAAGAAGAGAATATTTTAATGCTTAGTGTATAGCCCCAATTACATTCTTGATGTTTATTATTTAAGTCACATACAGTTAAGGTCTGAAACAAAACCCAAACAAAATCACATTACCTTTACTCTTGAAGATTTCCTGGATCCCTCTCGAAATGCCTGGAATAAAATTAGATATTCATATTCACTGGAGGAAATACAAAATCTCTTAAGGAATTTAAAAACTATTAACGAATTATCAACTTGTCAATGGAACATGCAAGATGAAAACAACAGAACAAACTATGCTGAACTCTCACGAAGGTAAGAGGTTACAAAAATGCATTTTAAAAACCAATTCAGCATTCCAACCTAAGTGCACAGTAGTCAGGGGTACCTCTACCCTTCTCTCACATTACAACTTGACTCTCCAGAATTTCAGAATCTAAGCCAAAATACCAGGTAACAGAAGAATACACGGCAGTAGATTTGTACTGAGAATTGTTCAATCAAAAGGAAACATTTTACTAAAGATTTCCAAAAAGACTTCAGTAACTTATTCTGATGTTCAAGTTTTAAAGGACAAAATTCTCATCCAAACCTATGAAATTAACTATAAAAACCACTTGTTTAGGAAGTTCCATGTACTTTACTTCTGCACAAATGTTTTGTCTTCACACATATACTGTTTATGCATCTGTAGCTAAACAGTATCATGTCAGTATTTTTTTACTAACTAGTTTAGCAGCTAACTTCATGACAGCACACTTCCACACAATTTCTACTCAAATAAATGGAGTCACGTCAGGACAACTTATGGAAAACATTTCTGTACTTAAAACCACCACAAATGAAGGCTTCCAAGGAATTCTTCTTTGGGTATCCGAAGGCTTGTTCTGCACTACCTCTAACTATTTAAAATGGTCCAGTAAACGCAATTCTTGACATTCTGCCTCAATTTTAAAACTGAATGTGCCCAGGCAGGACATATTAATTTGAGATAAGGAGGGAGGAGTCATGAGGGTCAGGCACCCAGGAAGGCTATAATTTACTGCAGAGTAATACACTTCAAGCTAAAATGTATAAATAGGTAGTAAACTAGCCTGATTTTTAAATCAGTGTCTCTTGGTAAGAAATGTCACATAGCTATAATTTATAACACAAAGTAGTAAGAAGAATCACATTCACTTACTTTTTTACATTTTGCTATGTTCTGTTCTTTCTCTCCACTTTTTTTCCTCTTCTTATCATTGACTTTTGTAACTCTTGTAGCAGTTAAAGTAATTGTCGTTGGTGTATGTTGATAAGCAGTATACAGTTCCACAGGAACCTCATCACCACTCTCTGTTGCACTGGTGTCCCCATCTTTAAAATAAAGAATATTCTGTAAATAATCAAGTACTGAAGAAAGAACATTCACTAGTTACTCTACACCTGCTTTCAAAACACAAAAATTCATACTGACAAATGTTGCAAGCACGCATATGCAAAATTCACCAACAGTTGCAACAGCATGAAAATGAAGGACCAATGAGAAACTGGTAATTAAGAGAGGTTTGTAATGCCAGGTAAGAAAAAGGTACCAGATTAAATTCCATTCTCTGAATGGATTTAATCACCATATTCCATTTTAAGCAAAATTTGAATCAGAACAAAAAAGGTAAAAAAAAAAAGAATTTTATTAGCTCATTCACTTATATATAGCTTTTACTTGTAATATGGTAGTTGGATTCTCTCAGATGACTATACTCTAGAAGAGATTAAAAGTAATGACTGATCTGCATTTCTTGTGAAGCTCTATTAATTAATCACATGTAAATCATAATCAACTATTTCAGCTGCAATTTACACTGTCAAATGCCTTTCTCAGGGTTAATATGTCAATTTAGCCAAAAGCCTTTTGTACCCAAAATTCCCTAACAGTAACATTGTGCTACTCAGGAAGAGAAAAGAGAGGATCGGACATAAACTGACAGATACTTTTTCTTTGTGCTGTGCCCCCACAGACCTAAAGGCCAAAGCCTGAAATTTAGCATACCTCAGCATTTATGTCAGACAAACACACATCCTGACCTGAAACAGGATTACCCTAGTTCTGTCAAGATGAAAGGCTGTGAAGGATGGGAAGGATTGGAAGAGAGATGATGCACTCAGATAAGAGACTGCTGTTTGCATGTGCTCAGTATAGGCTTCAAAAATTTCGCAGCTTTCCCAAATATTCTACATTCAGTAAATACACTTCACACTAAGGAAAACTTTCTCATATGGCACAGAAGCAGGCTGTACAAATACTTAATATGAGAGCAGAGAAAACATTCCTTCTGATCTCAGAAGTATGTTGCTTTCATCAGTGCACTCAGCAGTCCTAATTCTCAAAACCTTCTTTACTAAATAAAGAACTCCAGCTACTGGTCACTCTGGATTTTTCCCGCTCACAACATTCCTTAACAGGATTCTTCTGTGCGTAGCAAGCAATCCCATTTTATCATCTTGGTTATTCTTAACACCTTATCAGGCACATAATTATACTTCATAAACTAGGAATTGATGATGATTTCTGAATTTATTTACATCTCTGCTGACAATATCTTCTAAACGAGCATAAAAAGCACACAGAAAGAAGAAATGTCTAATCAAAGAAGAAACTGCAGAATAACCAATGCCCGAGAAACTGAAACCCCAGAATAGAAACTTAAAATTGCCAGTGTGTGTAGCCCATACACTAGTGCCTACATAATCATGACATCACAGCCACAACAACTCTCCCCCTTGCCCCAAACCTCACAAAACAGTGTCTTCCTCAGGGAAGCAACATTTCAGTATTGTTGTCTACACTGTACTCTAACTTACTGTAAAGAATAATTACCTCAACTGAACACATAATTACATGTTGTTTCGAGACACTCCTTCTAACCTACATAACCAGCTTTCACTTAGTGTGCTTTACCAAGGCTCTTCAAAGGGGAGATCTTGAGTTTGCATGTCAGAAGCAAGATACAAACTCTCAAAATTTCACAAGTTATGGGCCCAGATTCATTTACCCATAAGCAGCAAGTGATCTCAACAGCACCATTTTCAAGACTGAACAGCTTAAAGCAACACCCTTGTGTAAAGTTATACATCTAGATGTTGTATCTTAAAAAAAAAACCCCAAAACCCAAAATGAACTCACCAACCAAACCCAAAACATCCAGTATACAATTGAGCACAGCTTAACAAAGGTGCTCACTTTACTGAACCATAGTAGGTAATCCACTGCATCATAAGGGGCACCAGAACTGGACTTTTATACCAGAAAAACAAAATCAACATCTCGTACAAACACAGGCCCCAGAACAATGGGCTAAAAATGTTGCCAGAAAAGAAGGGGATGTGGTTACACATAAAAGCTTAACACACACAATTTTCTATCATGTGAAATGTTGAATTAAAAGCTCTTTTCTTGAAGCAAACCAACTGATCTACTACTTTCTCCCCACTGTTTACGTCTGGATGAAACACAGCTAAGCAGGGAACTCTTTAGAGATCTTTACAACAAAAACATTACACTCTAAAGAATTCTCATATCTAAGTGAAAAGCCCTATATATACAGACTTATTCATCAAACAGCATCCAAATCATGCAGTCTTACCTTTTAACAAACACCTGTAAATTACTAATAATTAAGTTAAAAGTAACATTCTGCTTTAGATACTGTTGAGTATCTAAAACATTGAAAAGATCCATTCAAATTGATGCCACTTTTGCTTTTCTTACTTGAAATCATCTGTGAAAATTGCCCATTTTACTAATGTGTCACACAGTTTATGCTCAAAAGCACTATGTCCAACTGAACTGCACAGCAGTCAATGTAAAATGCATTCACCCAAGCTAAATGGAAATTAAGATGTATAAGCACCGACATTCAAGTTATATATCATAAATCAATCTGTATCAATACTGCATTTTGACCATGTTTTAGGTTAAAGAAAACCAGAATTTGCCTATTTTGATACTTTACCATTTAATATTTCCTTTCCTACTGAACGCATGGCACAGATTTAGAATGCTGATCATCAAGACTGAAGAGGATTAAACACTAACTTCAAAGGTAACATTCCATCAGATCCTCCTAAGATTTTTAATCTCTCTTAAGTTTACAGTAAATGATCAGATAGTGTGCCTACAAATCCCAAGAGATTATTTAAATAGCTCAGATCATCAACTTCCTCTATTTGTAATGAAAATTCATGTTCAACCTCACAGTATTATCAGATCACTCAGTGAACTCATTTACTCCAAATGAGTTATAAAGCTACTTGTTACTATTTTAATAGAATCAGCAAAAATAATTTTAAATCCTAAAAATTTTTAGAATTTAAATTTGGTTGACCTGAAACCAAATGGCCAACCAAAACTGTATAAAATAAACTTGATTTTCTTAAAATGAAACAGACAAAACAAAAAATGATCGTGGTTTTTTAAGTAGGTCATTAATGTCTTTAAGGGACTTTAGGCAACTTAGTACCAGACAACACTAAGTGTCAACTGCACCAAGAAGCACAGTGTGCCACACTTCCTCCAGACTTTCTGAAGTCATATGAAGTGGGCAGCAGGATCATGTCTACATCATACTTTTAAAAGAAATTTTAAAATACACATACACACTCCACTGCTTCAAAGATATGATCTGGAAGTAAAACATGTCACATTTAGGAGGATGATCTTGTCCCAAGTTATTACTTTTGTAATAGAGCTTGTAAGTACCAGCTGTCAACCAAGAAACCTACAACACACTTTGGTAATGGCCAGACAGAACTCTTGACAAGTTAGGCCAGATGAGTTCTGAAATCACGTGAACAGGTACAAGACCTACTTGCATAAAATATACAGACTGAAATGGGTACTTGCACTACACGCCACCTTGGGTTATCAAAGGCAAAAACCCCTCAAAACATCATTATTACCTACATCATATTAACTCGGTTTAGCAACTTTTCCCATTGTCCAAACAAACCTAGAGCCATATCAAAACACCCAATCTGTATCCAACATAGAAGAATTAGGATTTCTTCCTGAAACTTTTTTTCCAGAACGAAAGACTTAGAAACCCTCTCTCACCACAAAAGAGCAAACTTAAAGCTTTTCTACCTCATTTTCAGCACCTCAGTCAGAGTTATAGTTAACATAAAAGCAACACTGCTTATTAAGAAACTTGAACATTGTTCAACAGAATTATTCTGTACTGCTATAAAAAACAATGCTGAAAACCATTAATGATTTTATCGTGGTGAACCTTATGTGCTGAAGGCTCTCAAAACTTCAGGAACCATGTATGCACTTCTAAGTTTGTATATGTAATTTATACTTATTTTATGACCTTTACGAAGGAAAGAGCTTCAAATTTTACTCACCTGACATATTTTCCCTTTTCCTTCGTTGCAACAGCACTGCTCTTTCTTTATCTAAACTCCTGAAATTAGAAAATAAATTGGTGCATTTAAGTATAAAACAGACCTCTAACATTTCCCATTGACTATTACAGAATCAACAGTAAACTAACTGAATGTTCAGATACTTAGAAAAATATCAGTTGTGCACTGTTCCATTCCATTTTAGAGTTCAAAATCAACAAAAGTACTTACCTAGGTTGGCAACGTTCACACAGATATATGTCAGGAATATGCTGTCTGTCAATCCCCATGCAGTCAATGTGCTGCCAGACACTATGAAAACACCAAAGCAAAACCCCAACTTTAAAGTACAATTTTTAAAATTGCATGCACAATACATAAAGTAAGCTGTTCTTTTTTTTATTGTCATCTTTACTCAGATTCAAGGCTGCATAAGACTACATTGCCACCACTCTGCTAGCTAACTCATTTTCTCTCGAAATTTTTCTCTAACATCAGAAGTTAAATGGTAAATTATCACAATAGAGAACAAGGTAAAGACAAATACCCTCAGCAACAAGACTTAGGCTTTACATAGAAACAAATGGTTTGGTTTTAAACAAAACAATTCAATTCCCTTTTAGAAACAGGTACATAAAGTATTTAATGTAGAGAAACATACACTAAGTCTGATTTCCTCATATACTTTAAGAGAAAAATAAATACACATTTTTATATGCCCTGTTATAAACTGGTACAGCATAGAAAGAGCTTTAATTGCTTCCCAGAGTCAGAGAAGAGACTGCTTGCTAGACTGAAGGCTAACCTAAACCAGTAGTTTACACTCATCCCTACACTGCTAGAACAATGACGAAGTGAAGAAGAATTCACAACTCCTCACAGAGAATATCTTCTTCAAAGGAAAAAGACTCTACCTAACTGGTGACTGCCTGCAACTCCACTGCTGGAAGAACATCTTAATACATTTCAAAATAATGAGCAAGATTATCAGAATCAAGGACCGTAAGAAATTACTAACAAGCTTGTTATATAAGCAGACAGAAGAATGGAACTCAAGTTAGTGTTTTAATTAGCTGTAACTATCATTTTATAAATACACAAATATCTAACAAATCCAGCAGCATTCATGTAAAAATACAGGCTAATATTGAGTAGAAACACAAGATTTGTCTCCTCCTGTTAAGTGTATCAGCGCCAAAAATGTCTAATCTTATTTTTCCATTTCCATGTATGTCTTTTTTATTACACTGTGATCAAGTAGGTGCTTAAGCATAAACTCAGAAGTCTAAACATTTAACCTGAACTTCCTCAAAAAGAATCTAGGTCAGTTTTTTCATACTTACTAACTGAATCCTTTGAAAAATAAAGAGTAATCAGAAGGATCACACACAGAGAAACCAGTATTTGGGAAGTTTCTTTCACATTATTTTGCACCCTTCAAGTATTTTGATTCACACATACGTAATTCACCAAGATGCTTTATTACTCAGTACATGCAGATTAAGTAATGCCTAGGTCTTCATTTTACCATACTAACAAATAACTTGGGACAGAGTACCAGAGATATCCTTTTTAGAGGGAAAAAAGGTATACCCTTTTTAAGCAGCAAAGCACAAGCAAAGGCATGACCAACTTAATGAGTAGTCAAGACTGACTGGAATGAAATTATAACTCACTGGCCTTAACTGACTATGTTGCCCATTAGAAAATCACACAATCTTCAAGCACTTTTCTGATGGAAGGAAATCTTGTGATTCAATGTAATTAGAACATCATTTATTTGCATTCACTTTCAGTGCAGCCTTAAGTTTTAAAAGATTTTCACTATTTAAGTTATTTTAATATGCATTACCTGCATTTGTCACAACAGATCATATATCCATCATCATGTGTAAAGCCACAAATGCATCTGGTAATATCCGTTCCATAGCTTCCATCCTCTGACGTACTGATGGTAGTAGCACTGGAGGTTTCATCGAAGTTGGGAGTGGTAAATATGCCTACTTCATTCTTGCTTATAAGCACAGATGGAGGAGGAGAAGCTGGAGGCGTTGGAGGAGGCCGAGCACCATAGTTATGGTCCTAGAATTTTGTTAAAAGGTAATTTATCGTAAATGCTTACGCACTGATGGTTATTCAAGCCAAAATATAAGAATTCATTTCGCAAACAATTTCAAGCTTATTTTTGTAGTAGAAGGTTAAAATTTTAGTTATATCCCAATTCAATCTTATTTTCTAACTTCTTAACTATGTCATACATTTAAGTGCTCTATGTTCTGCTTCTGACAGACCACTTTTAGCCAACTTCCCCAACTCCCAGTAAGACACAGAAATGTAAGCACGAATCAGTTTTGCCAGATAAAAATAGCAGATTTTTACATAATGTATTTTGTACAGAATACTTTGCACAAAACTTACTGCATAGGGCAAACCAATGTAGCTGTGTGAATGTGAGCCGCTGGTATACAACTGGTGAGGGTAACTGTTCGATTTTTCAACTACCACAGGGCTAGCTTCTACAGATTCTGGTCTGCAAGGCAAGAGACAGATGAAGAACAAATGCAATTACTATGTAATTTATATTAATAAATTGGAGGTACTCTCTGCACGACTTCTAATTAATTCCCTGCTGATTCTGTTTAAAGGAGCATATGGGGCAGGAACAAACTTGCAACCCCCACAGGAGCCCCCTCATTGAGTGGTAACAGAAGCTGCCAAAAGGAATTCTGCCCAAGGACTGATGCTGCATTCCGAGGCTGCACAGCCATGGAGCCCTGCAGCGACACACAGCGGCAGTGGCGGGGCACCACCCGCCCTTGTTCATACAAGTAGAAATCATAACTAGGGCAAATTGTTTAAACAAGGCAGTTTCTATTGATTTATCTTTAAATAGAAAAAGGCGATAACCATTTGCAAGACAAGGCTTTGTATCAAAGGCAGTGCCTTCTTCAATATACAAACTATGGTTTATATGCACTAAACCACAATACAAAACAAGAAAGTTAAAGAAATACTACAATAGGAAGATCTATTTGAACACAAAAAATTAAATCTTCACTGCCTTTCTCAAGCAGTTGTTTATATGTGCATGACTGAGATAACTTGCAGTTTTTTCAGTGCTCCATATGATTTAGTCACACTAAGACAAATGAATCCAGGTTACCTAAAGTAGGGGTTTTTTTAAACAACAAAAAAAAGGCATCACAAAATATTAATACCGAAAACTGAAGTGGACTTGTTTTACATTACAAATCATGTCAGTTTTCTAATTTTATTTTTATTTTGTATGAATTCTATTCCCTATCACATACCTTACTAATTCCTTGAGCCGATTTTTAAAATAAACTTGGTATTTCTGAATCTTAAAATAGATACTGATGGGATTTTTTCTTATACATTAAGCTACTTAATAGAGGCTTTTTTGCTATGCCATGAAGCAATACTAGTTTGATTTAAAAGGACACCAGAAACTTATATTTGTTACTTTTTTTAAAAGATATCAATAATCATTAACTTTCTGAACAAAATGCAGTATTTTCACATCTCTTTGAAAGTGTCCTACTAATGAGTTTAGTGGCCCATTTCTTTTTATGAGCTTTTTCCCATGTGACGTTACTACATGATAAAATTGTTTAAGAAGAAACTAGTTAAGAGCACTTCTGGGGGAGGGCTTTAGTTTCTAGAATCCAAGGAAAAAAATCGTTTTTAAAAGATTACTGTCTCCAACAGTTGTCAGCTGCCTTTGTTTGAGAGAGCAAACAAACACGTGAGCACACAAATCATGTGAAGTACTAACATTAAAAACACAACTTCTGACTAACATGAGACAAACCAAATCTGATAGCACTTGCTCTTCGTTACCTTAAAAACCCAGAAAGATCCTCATTTACCCTCTTACACCCCTTCATAACGTGAAAATACAATTTTATTTGCAGTTTGTTAGAATTAACTTCTAAAAGCAGCTTAGAACTTTAGCTTATGACTAAAATAAAGACAAAAGATGAAAAAACTGTGCCTTTCAAACCAATCTGCTTTTACCTATGTACCAACACATTTGTCCAGTAATCACACTTTTTTTTCTGTGCTCCAATAACCCTTCTGACGAACTGGACAACTAAAATGCCAGCAAATGAGGCATTAGCTATGCATTCATCATGACTAGGGCAGAAATCAGCTTCTCCAGTAACAAGCAGGTCTTGACTACTGCATTGCTTCTACTGCTATTCTTCCCCATTTCCTGAATGGCACAAGCAGTAGCACGGGTACTCTTACCCACTCTGCATTCAATGCTCAACCTAGGTCCTGCTAGAAACCACTCCATTTCCAGACCAAGAAGCCTTACTAACAAAGGACAGGCAGGAGGGGATTCTGGTACAATCCATCCAGGATTAATTTAGGAGAGTTTCCTTCATTAAAAATAAGTACTACTATGACCTAAATACCAGCTACTTAAACACAGGAACATTCAGGGAAAAGATACCAGAAGGCAAGTGTCCTAAAAAGAGAGGTTGTGTCTTTCATCAACTGACTACAAAAATCAGAAATACAGTCCAGGTCTCTTTCAAGATATGAGGCAAGAAAATACACTCAAAACCCTATATCCATTTCTTATTACTCCTGCAATTTATGAACTATTTAAGAGAGCGAACTTTAATATTTAGAGGCATAACAGTGGTGGGAAGCAGAAGTGTAAAGCTTCCAAAAACATTCATTTATCACCAACTGTTTTAACACTCATAAAACAGATTCAGAGAACAATGTTACTAAGAAAAAGGCACATCTTTACTTGAACGAGAAAAACCAGAAAAATGGTGGGAGAAAAATCGGATGATACAGAAAGGCAACTATTAAAAAATCTGGAGCACAATCAGCTTTCAGTAGAACTTTTTTCAAATGCTTATCCAGGCACAGACACTACCTTCAATTACAACAGATGCTCACTAGAGCTCTGAATGTAACTGCTACTGTTCCATTTACCCACTGCACTGGGCTGGGGAAGTAGCAAAGAAACTAAGAACTATGGGAAGGAGCTCCAAGAGCATTCACTGAAGCTAGGAATTAACTATCATAGGTTTCCTTTACAGTCAACAGAAAAGTAATACAAAATCCCATAAAGCAGTACAGAATGAGCACTATTTTTCCAGAGAGCCACAGACAGAATTAGGTTTCATTGACAGGTTACTGAATTCCTTATTCCTCCTGGTTTTGCCAACCATGTGCATGACCTTGGACAGAAAAGATGCCCTCTATACTCCTGTCTGTTCAAAGGTCAAGCCCTTCTTCTGAAATACGCATCTCAGAATTGCACAGCTTTGAAAAGAAATGCCTCTTGGCAAAATATTTAATTGTACAGATGATTAAAGCATGAGATACCACCTAATTTAAAAACCAAATTTTACATTTTTTGGGCTCAAGTACCAGAGCCCAAGCAGCAAGGCACTAATTACTATACTACAGACAAACACCCCCTCATCTTACCATTGGCACTCTTACAGCCATCCCAGAAAGCGAGTTCTCAAGAGGAAGAAGTATAAGCATTCAGATCTGTGAGAACACTGTGAGGCTTTCCATGCTTGTATTTTTGGCCATCAGCCAGTTCTCTCAGAGACTGAGGTACTAAGCCTGTCAGCCTTCTGATCACACCACCTTTTTCAGCTTCACCTCAAACAACTGCAGTCTTACTGTGTAACTAAGAAAGATATTGTATTTTCGGTTTTCACCAAAACTGCAATGTTTATATTACAACACAGTATATTTGAAGCTTGATCAAAATGCTAATATTATTTACTAAATAAACAAACGTTACTGTTATAAACTGACAATGGTATTTTGCTAAAGTATCATATATACTTCTGAAGCGTTGTGGTCAGCAATTCCAGACTGTGCCTAATGTTCACAGGGAACAAAACAAAAATCCCTACACAAAAGCTTTCCACATGCTCTTAGGCTGCAGTGATTTAAGACATTCCTGTACCTTGAAAATAGAAATACAGTATTTTCTCAAATCAATTAAAAAAGATGCCCATATTAAAAGAAAAAAAGCCTTGAGAGAATTCTCATATAGCAAGTAAAACAACTACAGGTTCTGGGTCATTTCCTACTGTTCCTATCTAAAATGGAAACAAAATACTCTGCATATTGCCAGCAGATGGCATTAGTGAGAAACTAAAAGCAACACACCAGACCAGCTAACTTACAAAACCCCAGTCCCTACAAATCTATAGTTAACTTATATTAGGGAAACCCAACCAGCAATGATTCAAAGAAAGTCAATCCGTCTCTAAAACGTGATCTCCCTCGCTTAATTCCTTCTAAATATTGTTTTGTTTCTGACTATTCAGTAGTAAATTAAAAAAAAAAAAAAAAAAGGAAAGGAAAAGAAAGCACACAATTTTTGACTAATACCCAAAATACATGCAGTTAGAACTTGGGGCCATCAACCACTGGCATAAATACGTCGATATTCAAATGGGAAACAAAATCTCACTAAAACTAAAATGTTCAAAGACAGATGGGGTATCAAAGCTTTAGGCTGTGAAAACCTAGCTAAGAGTACTTCCTGAAAATGTGTCAGAACTCCAAATGCAACCTCAATCTTCCACAATCCAGTTTGGTATGTCTAATTTTCAAGGAGTTCAGGTTTGTTTCCTGTTTGTAGCAGCACACCTTAACAGTATCCAGCCGAAGGTCATCTCAGATAAAAGAATACAATATATTTTGCATGAGAAACAACATTTTCTATTTCAAGACACTTCATCTAACCAAAGACATTTGACAGGCTTCAATACCTAGACAACAAGAACCAAGGACTGCTTCTCTACCAAGGAGTCAGTTCTGCTACCTAAGCACCTTGTAACAAGCCCTACAAGTACAGGCTGGCCCGATATTATCTGTATTTGAGACTACATCAATGTTCTTTTTCTCCTGGATACTGAGCTCAATACAGTGATCTGTACACTGGGATTGTGATGTTTATTATACAGGCCTTCTCTCTAAAAAACATGTATAGATATTAAAACCAGAAAAGCAGTTCCACCAATGGAATTTCCCAATATGTAGCTTATACTTAAGCTCTAAGCTACACAAGCACTCTTTGAAGCCAGGAAACGCGTTTGGAACCTTCAGAAATGGCTTGCTCTGCTTACTGCTACAAGGACCTTACCACTGAGAAGTCACACATCCTCATCTTTAGTAAGATCTACAAGTAAAGGTGAAGTATGTGTATTTTGATATGACACAAAGATCTGGAGACCCCACTTAAGTACATGTAATGTAAGAAAAACTATTTCACCCAATTTTTAAGATTCTTAAACCCCTTAGCAGACTATTATACACACAGCTATTTGCTACAATTATTAAAATAATATGTGGAACTAGTAGTCACATAAACTATCTCCTTTTTTAATAAGCTTTTGCCTTGGTTCGAAGCATAAGGAAAAATGCTTTCAGCACTAAGAGACTGCACTACCTAAAGAGCTTTTTCCTAAGCTTCTTCTCCTGCATAATCAAGTTTGCCACTCCCCCATTCTTGTGTTTGCTCATGTTTCAGCAACTGATGAAGCAATTATCAGACCTGCCAGTCACAGTGGAAAAATTCCAGCTCTTCCCTCTTGGGAAAACCCCTGAACTTGCTCAAAAACCATCTTAGACTGTTATTAATACACTATATATCCAACATGCTACTCTCTGGAAGAAAATGTACATGAACAAAAAGTAAACCACACATGGTGATAGAAAAGGTTTATAGCTGTGTAAGCTGGTAGGTTAGGGACACACCTTTGTGTCACTTGTGACAGTGACAAGGCTTTTGAATCAGCATACGCCAATCATGCAACTACACATTTCAGCGTGAGCACAGCAGAGATGACAAGAATTAACCTAAATGGTAACAGCCACTTAACATCTGAAGAAAAGCAGCTCCTAACTGGGTCGCTCTGCCACAGTATCAAGCAAATAACACACTGTGAACTCAATTTTGTTTATACTGACAACTAAATTTATTTATTTTATTTTAAGCATGACATGCTATGTCTGCAAGGAATGTCAGCAACCTCAGGAATCATGACCCTCTCTAAACATAAAAAAAAGCAGAGGAAAAGATAATGAAAAGAAATGTGAACGGTTCAGTAAAGCTAAAAAAAATTCTGCACCAAGGTAAATAGCATTCATAATATGAAAAGACAGAACAAGTTTAAAAATTTAATGGTACAAAAAATTTTGAATTGCAAATTTTTGGTTCTCTTCAAATAAACGGCACAAATCTAGAATAGTGTCATATATGACTGGAAGTACCGGAACTAGAAAAACATCCCTTTAAAAAGCTGTTCTAGAGTTCTGCTCAAACCTTCCTTCAAAGTTTGGAAGAAAAACCACTTGCTTTGTAAACACTTGACAGTTATGTTGATGCTGCACACCTGGAAAGGTTTGTTTGACAAGAAACTTATTCAGTCAGAGATCAACAATACCTAAATCTGAGCCCACTAATACTGTACAGGAGACTAGGGGGAAAGAAATAGAAAATAACTACAACACAAAAAACCACACATGCAGAACAACATCTCCCCCCCAACCCTTCACAAAAAAAACCCACAAGCCACCCTTCCCACCCCCCCAAACCCCAGAAACTCACACTACAATATTTTGTGCAAAGTCAGAGATTACTGAATGCATTATTTCACTGGATCTTTGTAACCCTTTATACAGTTACTAAATGAATGCTTTTCTACTAGCTTTAGAATTATAAATAACTTCCCGAAGACACAGTATTAGCCATTTAAGCTAGGCCTTAAATTTTCATTACGAAATGCACTCATCTTTATTACTACTACTTTCTTGCAGTTTAATGCACCAAATTATCTTTCTAATGTGCAAAATAAAAAAAATTACATGTAGTAAAAAAGGAAACTGAAAAATATGGCAAAATATTTGAAGTATGAGAAGTAAACCAAGAAGCACTTTTATTTCTCAGTCTGAGAAGCAAGAAAAATATGCATTTGTAGAAACATAACTTTTCTCTTGCTCCCCCTGAAATGGAAGAAACTGACATGAGAATACATATAAGCAATAGTTATTAATTTAAGTAATTAAAGATTCAACAAAACTAAGGAAACTTTTAAGTTTTCTCCAAGTGTATTCAAAAAAACAGTCACGAAGGAAAAAATAAAAGTAATTTAAAAGTAAGTAAGAAAACTTACAAATTATGTTCACATACTTACTCTGAGCCTGCAGCCATTTCCAAATAAGAAGTATCTGCTGTGTCAACCCCCAATGGGATCACTATGCTCATGACGTTCGTTTCTGATAAATTCGATTACTACGGAGTCCTATGCATTGGTATCCAAAACACTGGGGCATGCCAGCCACAGTGCTCATTGCAAACATCTAAGTGCATCCACAAACCCTGTCAAAAACAAAACAAAATATGCATAAGATTAACTCAGTTAATTTTAAACACAGGCCATTTTACATCACATATTTATTTTCATTAAAAAAATTGCCACTCATATCTGTCACAATGATTTCATTAGTTTTATTTTACACAAGTAAAAGGAACAGAAAACATTCAATCTTCTCTAAAAGTTCACTGCAAATAAACTTCTTGAAAGAGTGTGATGATCTTAACACCTGAACTTGAAAATATTACAACTGGACAATCATTCCAACTTATGATAAAAAACCCGCACAATCAGGGAAGTGCCAGAAACTCACTTTATGGCAGATTTACTAAATACGAAATACATTTATTGACTGTCCTGTGTTGTCAAAGCTTAGTTGCTGTATCTTTCAACAGAAACCTAGTTAGAGAATTTGCAAGTAGGTCTTAGTCAGCACTGTTCACTTTTGGTTTGCATTTAAAAAAGAAAATCAAATGTCTTAACTACCATTTAGTATTTTTTAAAAACCATTCCATTAATTCACAACAATGATAGGAAACGTTTTCCATTTTAGTAAATCACCACTAGAAGATACTATGCCCGTTCAGTGCCACTTTTGGAAGTGATTTTTTTTAAAGGCGTGACATAGAAATAATCAGTAGTAGTTTTTAACTGTAGAGCAAAGTACAATCTGCTTGACTTGCACAAGTGAATACAGGGTCCGACCTGTATGCCAGCTGCTATCAGCCCCCCACTTCCCTTACTGCATAGGGCAGAACACCCAACCAAGTACAGGAGAAATGTAAACAGCTCTCAGCTCTTCACAGATTAGTAAACTAATGCACTTTTACACACTAATACAGACCAAGTTTTACATATCACTAGGTCATTTAAGTAAAATAGCCCAGTATCTTCCATACTTACATAACAAATAATTGCAAACTCTTTCCAAAATGTCAGTGTTGCAAGACCACAGACCACTTCACAATGCAGTGCATACTGTGCCTAAGACATCCACACCACAAAATGTTGAATCTTAGCTGATGTCTACACGAGCATAACAATTTTGAGATCAGCATATTATCACAGAATGTGCTGAGCTGGAAGGAACCCACCAGGATCAAGATCAACTCCCAGCCCCGCACAGCACCATTCCCAAGAGTCACACCATCTGCCTGAGAGCATTGTCCAAACACTTCTTGAACTCTGTCAGGCTGGTGCTGTGGAGCCTGTTCCAATGCACAAGCACCCTCTGGGGGAAGAACCTTGTCCTAATACTGAACCTAAACTTCCCCCAACACAACTTCAGATCACTCCCTCAGGTCCTATCACTGGTCACACCACAGAGAAGAGATCAGCATCTATCCCTCCTCTTCCCTTCATGAGGAAGTTGTAACTGCAGTGAGGTCTCTCCTCAGTCTCCTCCAGGCTGAACAGACCAAGTGACCTCAGCCACTCCTCAAACTTCCTGAACTTTGGCTTCTTTGCTGCCCTCCTTTAGACACTCTCTAATAGTTTAGTGTCTTTTTTATATTGTAGTGCCCAGAACTGCCCCCAGCACTCGGGATGAGGCTGCCCCAGAGCAGAGTGGAACAATCCCCTCCCTCGCCCAGCTGGTGATGCTGTGCCTGATGCCCCCCAAGACCGGGTTGGTCCTCCTGGCTGCCAGGGCACTGCTGACTCACATTCAACTTGCCATCGACCAGGACCCCCAGGTCCCTTTCCGTGGCACTGCTTTGCAGCTTCTCATTCCCCAGTCTGTCCATACATCCAGGGTTGCGCCATTCCAGGTGTAGAATCCGGCATTTTTCCTGGTTGAACTTCATTTTAACATGTTATCCTTGCCAAACTGACAAAAAGTACAAGCCCCTGGTGAAAAATGGACTTCAGATAAACACTGTAAATTAAATCTGAATTATCTTGTTTTATTGATTAGGTCAGCACCTTCAGGATGACAAAGTGGCATGTACAAGACATCTTAAAAGTATGATATGGCAGCAAGTCTTCATCCAGCTTCCTAAATTTTATAACACTAGTGAAGATTGGTAATTAACTTAAGAACATGCCAAGATGTTTGAAGTGCCTAAACCTACAGTTAGTTCATTCTCCTGCTAGACAGCAAAAGGTGTGTTTTGGCGTTGTGTCTCTCCTATTACGTGAGACACCAAATAGAATGAACCGGAAAGCTATCGAGCCAAGTAGCCATTGGAATATTCTGCTTTCCTCATTTAGACACTGAGCGTTTTCTTACTAAATACCACAAGTAACAAACCATATCATTAGCTACGCAAAAAATTAAGAAAAACATACTATTTTCAAGAGTAATTAAACAAGAAAAACATGTTAAATCAAAAGGAGGTATAAGATATTTGTAGTAGAAGGTCTGAAAAAACCATAAGCCTCTCCAACAGTTAAGTGAGCACTCATTTTCCCACCATACAGGTAACTACTCGCAGGGCAGAACTCTGAACAGCTGCACCAACAACTTACAGGAAACATCAACTCACCATTCAGTGCCCATCTTCTGAAAAAGTAAAAAAATTACCCAATAACTGAAAGGAAATAATGAATTTTAAAAAGCCAGGTAAATCAGCTAGCCCAGGGTTAATGGCTGTTCCATTACTTCCTGCAGTGTGACTTATGCTAACAAATCATTAGCAGAATGGAGTTTTTACTTCATGCTTTTTATTAGGTAATTCTAAAAAAACTTTAGTGGTTCAGTGTAGGTCTAAAAGATATTGGACAACACTTGCCTGGGATCAAGATCCTCACTTAGAAAGATGTTTCTTGCAATTAACTTGATTTTGGTGGTGGTGTGGTTTTTCTTACAACATTTTCTTTAAACACTTCTGACCAGGTAGAGCATCAGCTGTAAAACAACGCAAGCAAAAACACCCTGGAGACTGACAGAAGTGAAGAACACGCTTAAGACAGCTGTCTCATCGGCTGTGACATCTCCAAACTTACTTAAAATAACTGAGATTACCCAATCATCATATATTCAAGTGACCTCCACTGTCAACACAAAAAGAGACTTGCTTACCAATCTGATAATCAAGTGATATTTGGGGTTTTTTAGTGTCATGCAAAAAAAAGAGCTATGCATGTATTTTTAGAGTTATGTATGGATTGAAAACCAATTGCTACAGCATGTCCCAGTTAATGACAATCTCTGACAAAGCAAATACATCACCATTCTTGCTAAAAAAACACAAAAACCCCACCAAAACAAACAAACAAAAAACCACCAAAACAAACAAATAAACAAAACAAAACCCCCAACCCAACGAAAAAAAAGGGGAGGAGACAGCCAAAACAAACTTCCTACCCTATGGCAAACCATTCAAATACAGCTGTCAGAATTCAGCTGAAAATTCTAATAGCCTGATCTACACTGAGGAAAATCAGAAACTTGATGAATCAAGATTTTTTTTGCCTGAAAGAGCATTAAACAGATGTTTTATCTAAGAGGAAGTGGAACATGATTGCAATACTAACGCACTGGTTTTTACCACCTTCTTCATCACACACACAGAACCCTCTAAAGCTTTTCCGTTGCCTACAGTTAATATGGAAGAATGGAGGCAGTCACCGACTTGCAATACCTACAACAGCCAAGTTAATTCAAACAAATATTGCTCATTATTTACGAGTAGCCATCCTCAACAAATGCCCATAATGGGAGTGGGAGGAGATCTAGGATAAATTAGTAACTACACCCACTTACTAAACAAAACTGTGACCTTATATATAGGCCATCCAATTATGATCACTACAGTGATGTCAAATTTGGAATGATGGAAAATAATTATTTTCTGCCATGTCAGAAACAGAAGCATTGTCATGACATACTAGTATTTCCAGTATTTTTATAAGTTCAAAAAGAAAATAACACAACCACTGGGGAATTTGATCTATGAAGAGACTGCTTATCTTCTGAAGTTTGGTATTTTAGATGAGTCATAAAATACTATCTGCTGTCATGATTTGGTACTTTCCAATTCCTGCAAGTATCCATCTATTTCAAGTAATTATTCTTTCAGAATTCTGACAAACCATCATCCAAACTGTCAGCCTTTAAAAAACTGTTTTCATAGGTACATTCATTTTCACAACTTAGTGTTTAAGAAAGTCTTTCTTCAAGCAGTACATGAATTTGAAAGATAGGAAGAGCACACCAGTTTCTCCAGTTAATTTCAGGGTCACAGAGTTAAAAGCCACTATATAAAAATTGCTAGTCCAAAGTTCATTGATCAGATCTTTACTGGGCAAAGTGGCTAGACTACTGTACTTTAATTAACAACAGTAGAGGCCCTCCAATTTTGTTATAGTCTACTCTATTAGTGATAGTACACTGTAAGCTCTGAAAGAATTTTGGCAATTTCTTAGATTCACCAAATTTTCTGATAATCACCTTACAGCTTTATTATATGAGAAAAAAATCCCTTATTCAAATAAATTTTGCTTTTATTTAGTTGCAGCAAAAAAGTTTATCTTGCCCTAATAATAAAATGTTCATCTTAAAACCCAGACAAATTTCTGTTCAATCTGGTTAAAACATTTATCTTGTGCAAGACCAACCTCCTCACACCCATCATACTTCACCATTCATTCATACTGGTTTACATTTTTAATGGCACTGCTTGTTGTCTCTAGAGAAATACAAGAGCTTTTGACTCAACAGCCACATCAAGTCTAAAATATCTGAAATCTCACCATAATTCTCATGATCCACTTTGTTTATGACACCAGGACCCTTTCTGACAAAATTAATTGTACTCAAACAACAGAGGTGTAAGAGTGCAATACATTCCAAAATATTAATCTCTGTGGCTTTGTACAGAGAACATAATTTATGCATTAAAGAACAGGAAATAACTCACACATTATCCCTGAGGTATTCCACTAAAAAAGCATTATTCTGTGGTCTTACAGGGACCGCATGTTTCCTTTCTGTCACGTCCTGCTAAGATCACTTATATCACGTCACAAGAAAAAACTTAACTTTTCCACTGGTACACAAAGGAGGAAAAACCCCTTAATATAGACAGCTCAACTCTTGAATCAGAAGGTAAGTACGAGATCTCCTGAAATTACATCAGTAGTTTTAAACCTGCTAGATCCTAGGCTGTATGTCTAAGAATACTAAAGCTCTTGCTTGGATGCACAGATACAAAACTTTTCATAAAAATCAATGATAAGAGATGGTGGCAACAGCAGTAACAATTTATTTGTTCGTAACATAAAAAAAAAGTCCTAAATATCAAGATAGCATTATTACTTACAATACCAACAGTAATATTATTTATTACAATATGGTGAGGGTTTTTAGTTTGTTGGGGTTTTTTTAAACCATTTTTACATCTAATAATACAAACGCCAAAGAGGGAAAAAATAATGAAAGCTGTCTTTGCTATTCTTCTTCACATCTCTGACAGCTTTTACACAGTGTCACTGTTCCTTGTTTTTCCCTTCCCATGAATCCATTTTTGGATTCTGTTGTCATGTGACAAACAAAAAGCATACAAAATGTACAAAAAAATACATTTACTACAGAACTTAGGAACAGAATTCAAAGCAACTTAGAATTTAACATTTGTTTTCTAATTAATAAAGGGACGTAAGTGGAATCATAAATGAAGCTTTCAATTAAATTACATTCTACCTCAAATATAAGAAATTTCCCACATACATAGACTACACCAACTTAAGTATGCTAATTGCTAAATCAGTTCCAAGTTTCTCACATCACTAGGTATTACAAAAATACTAAATATTTTTGTTACTGTTTTTATTACTTCAATATACGTGTAAAGTTCCTCAATATTTTTTCTGCCAATTGCAGTTATCAGCCATCACCAGTCTACAATTACAAGATAAAAATATAGTTATTAGATCATTTAGATGTTTCAAGATTTGGGAGATTTCATCACAGAATGCCTCTGCAAAGAGAATTACCAGGATCTCCCTAAACACAGAGGTTTACAGAGAAAAATCTAATTCTAATTAGCCTATAATTAGGCTATTTCATTAGCTTCAACAGTGCTGGTTTAAGATCAATAATTATTTAGATTTTATACTGATGCATACAACTTCATCTTGAAGTCCTTAACTAATGCCAGTACAGAAATATTAGCTAACCAAATTCCCATCTCTATACTCTATCTAGTCTGTATTTTCACAAGGTCCACATAACTAGAGCTGAAAAATTAATCAAAACCTTCTAGCCTATCTACATATGACAACTATCCTTCCTTAAAAGCAAAATTATGTAGCTTGAAATATGTATTACAAAATACATAAAAGGTAAAAGAGGTAACTTTCACATATGTAGTGAACTGAGTAACTGAAATGGCCAGGAATAATTGTCAGTCCTCAACACCTAAAAAGTTACACCATTTCCCAATTTACCCAGCAATGGACAGTTTACCTCATGTTTATGTAGAGCTTTTTTCCCCTGATCGCAAGCACAGAAGAGGCTTTCTTTTGCTAAACTAAGAGTACTGGTAAACCCCTTCCCCCACACCTTTCAATCCAGGCAAGAAATTAGTAACCATTTCCTGGAGCAGTATTAAGTATCAGAATACACACAGTATATATGAAGGCTCATTTTCATGAGATATGTACAAATCTTAAGGGAATCAACTTGAAGCAACAAATGAAATTGCTGAAACAGTCAAATTTCCACTCAAGCACTGACCAAGGAACAAGAGAAAGAGTAGAAGAGTTATGAGATTTACAGATAAAAATAAATTGGTGTTAAAACACAAACTATCTGCATGACAGTCTTGAGTCAAGCAAGAGCTTTCAGTTTAACCAGTACACAATGCTAACCTGGTTGTGACCTAAAGTCAATTTGAATGTAAAAGTACTCTACGGCACTAAGCCCAAACAAAAACTCTTCCATATGCTCCCAGGAGAAAATTCACACTACTGTGAGCCCAGGTTGGCTGCAAAGTTAACAAAAGATCACTACAAAACTTATTACTGTTTCCCGTATCAATAAGGTCTTTCAGGCAAGATGCAAAGATTTCCAAGATTGCATTACTGCTTTCAGACCTCTGCTGAATCCTGCATATCTTATTGTTACTTGTTTATACAAAGTCATCTCAGGTAATAGATGGCCAAAAGGTAGTACTCGGTTTTATTGCTCTTTATTACTATACCATGCATCTTCTATGGGTAAGTTGCATTTATTGAGAATGCAATCTAAACATTCTCCTCCTCCCTCCAATTACATCATATGTGTACACACATTTTGCAATCATGAGCAAAAGCAATTCTTGTCATACTTTCCTTCAGATTTACAGGCCAGTATTTTTAACCCATGGTCATGGGAACCACCCTTGACCACAAGAAATCCACAGGAATGGACCTAAAGAAAGTTGATACACCTATGCCCTAACACAATCTATACAGGAGAAATCTGACTAAAAATGCAACTATCAATAGTTTGTCAGAGTCCACAAAGTGAAAACTAATGTCCTGACACAAGGCCAACAAACTAAGCTTTACTACCTAGCTTTTCTACCTACAGGTTTTTGCCCCTTTGGAAGTTTTTGTTTGTTTGTTTTTGGTTTGGGAGGTATGTGTTGGGTTCTGTTTGTTTGTTGGGCTCGTTTGATTTTCTTTTTTCTTTAATTAGGAAAGGAAAAAGAGAGATTTAAAGAAGATTTCATTAAATAAAATCATGTTTTTCTAAACTGCTGCTTTCTACTACTACACTGATTTTACAAGTCTAACAAGAATTAGATTATTGTCAAAATTAGGAAGAGAAACTGGCATTTTAATGGTACACTAGATATCCTTCAAAAAATGAACTATACTGTGACATATATATGTATATGCTTGTATCAACACACAAATATGGAAAACATACGCAGCATATCTACACATATCATAAATAAATGTATAAAGTAATCAATATTTATTCATTGCTGTATGTTTCTCAGGAGGTAACACACCTTTAATCAGACCTAGAAGCAGAATACATGAATAAACAACTAATCTTACACACAAGGAAGTTTTCTCTGTTTCCCCTAACATGCTCCATAACCGTACAGATTTTCCTAAGAGACTAGGATGGATATCCAACTTCCATGTTGCACCACTGCAATTGCAGTAAGAAATGCGAAGGCTTAGAAACAACTGCAAGTCCAAATTCAAGATCTTAACTACTGTTTGCTGCTTTCTACAGTAACCTAACAGATAAGTTAGCAGTTTACTTCTAATTTGTGCTGAGACAAAAAAAAAAAAGGGAGTAGGAAAACAAGACACAGTAGGCATAATCAAATATACAAATTAAGACCTATTAATGACCAACTCCTGCAAATCATATAGAAGAAACAACTTGTTTTAGAAGAAATCTGGTATTTGTAGCGTGCTCAAGCATTCCCACTGATTTAATGTTCTCTATATACCTCCCAGCAGTATCTTCTTCCTCATCACAATATTAACTGCTTCTAGCCTCACTCACAAGGCCCTCAATAACCTCCTATGCTGCTCAGGGTCACCTACACATTGTCAGTACTCAAGTCCATCCACCTCCTTCTCATGTGCCCTGTCAGACAGACAAAAACCCAAAAACATATCTGCTATGGCTGGTTTGAAGTCACACGTGACAGATAATGGCTAAAATCATTATGCTTCCTCTCCCTTTTTCTCACAGGACACTGGTCATATCTGCCCCCATCTCCTTTTGGATTTTCAGTAAGCTTCAGAGAGCTCAAGGCTACTAAGTTCTAGCCCTGTCAAATTTCTGTTTTATTACATTATTGGTTGTACTGACACAGACCTACTTAATCATTAGACCAACTTATTTAAGAAAAAATGCTATTACAACCCATTATAAAGTAAGACTCCTCCAACTTTGCTTTTAAAATAGTGCCAATAAGCATGATTTACTAGCACAGAATCAAAGAATGCCTTGGGTTGGAAGGGACCTGAAAGATCATCCAGTTCAAACATCCCTGCTGCAGGCAGGGACATTTCTGCTACCAGGCTGGACACCTGGTAGAGAGACACCTCTGCTACCAGGTTGCTCAGGGTCCCCATCCAGCCTGGGCTTCAACACTCCCAGCAATGGGCCACCCACAACTTCTCTGGGCAACCTGTTTCAGCTTATGAACATCCTGAGACAAACGCAGGATTTAACATTCAACAAAGACCACAGTCATGTTTGGAATGACAGCCAAACTTTATGAATCGGTCAGAGTTTAGTATCTAAAAGAGAGACATGAAAATCCCTGCCTCCTTCATGGTATCCAAGATTTATGCATAAAAACCTTGAGTTTCCATCATGTAACAAGGTTTCCACCGGTACACAGGTCATAACATGCAGGACATAGACTCTAGCCTGCACAAAGCAAGACACGCTTTTAAGTACAAACTAAGAGTCAGTCTGCCAGTTTAGCCAAGCCTCTGCTATACAGCAAAGCTGCTTTCCACTGGACATAAGCTATTTTCCCTTACTTTCTGGTCCAACAGTGCTGCTCTTGCTTATTCCTGCGAGTGAAAGCCAGGTCTCTTCCTCAAATATTTATGTCAGTCTCTTAAAACACAAAGACTTGCCCTTACCTCTTCTCTCTCTTCACTCCTTTTCTTCTCTCAGTGGAAGTTAGACAAAATATGGGACTAGGAAGAGAAAAAGAATGAGTGGTAGAAGGGAAATAAAGGTAAAAGCAGTCACAGAATGAGTAAGAGTTAGTTTATTGAACAGAAATCTATCAAAGAAGCAGTAAGCAGAGATATACTAACGCACACCATGATTACAGATTTTAGGTTTTTTATCTGCAGAACTCAACACCCAGGATTGAAAATTAACTGCCAATTGCTTCATGTCTGTAAGCTTACTAAACACCTGCTATACTTCTGAAAATAAATCACACCAAAAAAGGCCTAGCCATTCAAAAACCATCAATTATTTGAGTTGGTGAGCCAAGGAACTGTAAAATACAAAACAAGTACAGCACATGAAGAGGAGAAAAATTATTTTTTCATAGCAATATTGCTTATTGCTCGGAGAAGTATGTATTAGCTACCTAACATTAGCCTGTTACAGTCTATCACTGAGAACAGTAAAATGCCTTTAAAGAACAATTCAAAGCCTAATAACACTAATAAAGTAGTTTCCCAGTAAAAATACCTTGACTTTATGTAATTTTTTTGCATCAGCTATTTTAATGCAAATGATTATTTTTCCATCTAGCACAAAACGATAAAAAGCTGTTGATTAAACTTAGACAAACTGCCTGTGACTTAGCAATTACTCTTGAAGAAAATATTTCATCTGTTACTTTACTCTATTATTCTTGACAAACATCCTAAAATATTCTGCAAGTATATACAGTCTACGTTGTGTAAGAATATCCTAATTCACATCTACAACTGGATGGGCAACATCTATTTATTTTTTTATTAAATGTTAACAGTATACCTCATGGTGATTCAGTCACCAATAATCCTCCCAAGTAGTACAGATTTTGGGCTGAAAAAATACATGGCTAAAAATAGATTATTGGTATTGCCTTCAACACTAGAAACATTTTGCGGGCTTCATGACACCAAATAAACTAATTAATTTTTTCTAAGCTGCTTAATAAGACTTGGGAATCCACTGTAATTATTAGCTACCGACTACAGAAGAAGTAAATTCTTTTAACTTGCTTCAAGTCTGACTTCAGCTAAGCATATTTTTGTTTTGGTATGTTTTCATTTATGTAATTTCAAAAACTAGCTCCTCTTTTTTATCCGTGTCATTTGATTTACCTAAATAGCTCAACAGTGCTTCTACTCATGGAAGCAATTTGTAGACATTCACTTAACTGCTACACTTATGCCTAGGAATCAAAACACAAACAAGTCAGAAAGTCATATGCTTTCAAACACAAACTTCTAATTCTTTCTGGCAGTTAGAAGAACGCCTCCGTGTAATTTTAACTACAGTTCAACCTGGACTATATCTATTGGTAACAATTTGGCAGTATTTCAATATTCTTTACAAAAACTTGAGGAAGATACTGGCAAGAAAAAATGAGGGAACAGATGATGGGACTATTTCATGTTCAAGGACACACAAACCACAGAAATGTAAGATCAAAAGATCCTTCCTACTTTCAAGAAAACAAAACCGAATTTATTTTCAATTGCAATTGTTTTGCAAAACTGTATTATTTGGGTTAAGAAATTTCGATTCCATGCATTTAACTCTATAGCTTTTTTCAATGGAAGTTTCAGTATGTTTTCCAAGTGTAGTAACAGAGATATAGAATACCTCATTTTTAAATAAGCACAAAGAAATTCTGCCCAGCGATGGAAACGCAATAAACAGCTTTAATTTTCACTACTACTGGCACACAGAAGGGAACAAAAAGCAGTGTTTGGCTTTTGTCTTTCAGCACAAAAGATACCACTGGAAAGTCAGACAGCGAACAAAAATTTAAAAGAACCCCACAACTTAGTCGTTCATAAATATCCTCCATAATACTAAAGATTTGCATCAAATGTTCCTATCCTAAGTAGAATTTTAAAAAAATCAGCTGATTACGTCATAAGGCATTTGAGGGAGGAACATTACCCTTATCACCAGTAAAATAACTACTACATTGTTTATGAATTATATATAAAGTATTCATGTTTCTTTCACAGTTTTAGAATGACAGGTTTGGAAACCAAAGGACACATGCAATCACTCTGCACCTTCCTCAAAAGTTATATATAAGTTGCTGTAATTCTCAAGTCTTCAGTTTAAGCAGAACTGACCAAAATCACTCCGTACTGGAAAACTTTCTTTAAACTAATAGTTAAAGCGGGATTAACTGTCTAGACTTGAGTATCGTCTGTCTTGTGATACAGTTTTCAACTCAGGCCCATTATAACCATTCTAATTAGAAGTTAGGTCCCTCTGTCTACTCAAGGCAAGCTAAGAGAACCACTGACTGCCAAAAGTGTCTTCAGCCATATCAATTTAGAAGAGTTAAAGAATAATGAACACCAAACAAATTTAAATATTCAGAACTCCTCAAGGTAAAAACCCCAAATCTACCATTCCATACAGAACTTCAAAATCTTGAGTGGCAAACACATGCTATTAGTTTTATCAGTTTATCACAAACTGGTATTGGGACCACGGCTGTTCAAAACCTTTGTTGCCAACATGGATTAAATGCACTCTCAGAAAATCGGTCAACACCATGAAGCTCTGTGGTGTGGCCAACATGCTGAAGGAAAGGGGTATCATCCAGAGGGACCCTGACAGGCTTGAGAGGTGGGCCTGTGTGAACCTCATGAAGTCCAATACAGCCAAGTGCAAGGTGCTGCACGTGTGTCAGGGAAAGACAAGTACAGGCTGGGCAGAGAATGGGTGGAGAAAGAGCCCCGCGGAGGAGAGAGGCTTGCAGGTGCTGGTTGATGAGCAGCACGACACGACTTGGCACCATGCACTCTCAGCTCAGAAAGCCAACCGTGCCCTGGGCTGCATCAAAAGCAGTGTGGGCAGCAGGTCAAGGGAGGTGATTCTGCCCTTCTACTCTGCTCCCAAGAAATCCCACCTGCAGTTCTTTGTTCAGCTCTGCAACACATGAAAGAAGCGGACCTGTTAGAGCAGATCCAGAGGGGGTCACAAAGATAACCCAGAGGCCTAGGCACCTCTCCTACAAAAGCTGAGAGAACAGGGGTTATTCAGCCTGGAGAAGGCTCCAAAGGCCTCAATGAAGCCTTTCAGCAGCTAGTGGGGGCTTACAAAAAAAAGGGAGAGTGACTTTTCACGTGAGTACATAGTAATAGGACAAGGGGGAACAGTTTTAAACTAAAAGATGTGAGATTTAGATTAGATGGTAGGAAGAAATTCTTTACAGTGAGGGTGCTGAGGCATCAGAAACAGGCTGCCCAGGGAAGCAGTGCATATCCCACTCCTGGAAGTTCAAGGCCAGACTTTGAGCACTGTGGAAGGTGTCCCTGCCCATGGCAAGGACATTGGAACAAAGTGGTTTTGACAGTCCTGTCCAACTCACACCATTATATGATAAGGGGGCCAGCAACAGATTATATGGCTTCCTTCTTAAGATGCAATATAAAGTACAATAATGTCATTAAAATTTAGTCTTATCATCTTGTCTTTGAACTTGATGGCAACTTACTTTTGTGATGAAGATATGAAAGTGAATGATTACCTAGATTATGATGGTATAAAATACAAAAAACTCAACTACAAATCAGAGTAAAATAAAAAAGCTTTCCTTAACCTGAGCCTACAATATGAAATTTTAGTACCTACACTATCCAAGTGCAAATTTTAAACTCTAAACCTAAGAACAACACTACTTTGGCAAGTGCCTGATTTGCTAAATTGCTGGTCCCTTCAAAGTCTCACTTAGGTTTTTACAGCACTGGATCTCCATCTAAGCAGTGTATGAACTATCACATGAAACAAGAGGTAGCATTCTGGTAATACAATATGCAAAAGTAACATATTCTACTTGCAGAGGATGCAACCTGTGTGCTACCATAATATATTCTTCACATGCACTTTTGAAACACTTAGTTTGAATGGACACTGATTTACTTTAGTTCTTATCCATATTTTAATTTTGAAAAATAAGATACAAAACCATTTAGGTCAGGCATGTTAAAAAAATATACTCTCTGCAATAAAACCGTGTGTCTTCAAAGGTTTACAGATAACCTTATTAAAATTTGCTAACAACCAACACAGCTTGAATCTTGCCTGTTTCATTAATACATTAAGATTTGCAAGAGGAAATAAAAATAATCTCAATATTTCCTAGCAAGTAAATGAAACCTTGAAAAGGTTTCTCTTAAGTATTTGTTTGTTACGCCTCAAAGGTTAACAGCAGTTTTTCTTTGAACACAACTACAGCAGGTTTGTTCTGTAATGTGAAGGTCATGAGCAGAATTTTGGATCCTCAAAGAGATTAGGTTTTGTGGGTACAATTCTTTACTAAGAAAATGTGAACATTCAAGTAGATAAAAATATCCATCTTGCACCATTCAAAAGAGGACTACAATTAATATTTTAAATAATCCAGAATTTGGAAGCATGGAATTCAGGGTTTTTTTTCCCTAATCCACATTCCACATCTGCGGAAAGTTTTTTTTCCCCCAGAGATGCCTTAAGTGCCACTCTCAGCAACAAATCAGAACTATTTGCACAGTGGAAATACTTCAACAGTGTACCTGTGTTGAAAAAACACTGTCCAACAAAATCTGCTTTTGAGAGATTCACAAATGCTCATTTGTAAGGAAGTCATGAGACAAATAACATAGATGCACTTCTTTAGACTCTCTGCAGAAGTCTGAATTGGGTTCTATTTTATATCTTCACCCATCTATATCCCTCCCACTAAATTTTGTTACAACGTCACATGACAACAGCAAAATACTTTCATTAAACCTTCATTTACATTAATCTAGTTAGAACAATACCAAGATTCCACAATTACATACACCACTCCTTAACTCAGTCCCACAAATAGTCCTTACTAAAATTAGTATTACTGTGCAGGCAAAATTAAGACTGTCCTTAGTCAAATCAAGATCAGAACTGGAGAAACACTTCAGTGTGACATTGATTTCTGTGTTTCTGCTGCTTTCCAACAGAACTTTAGTAGTTGTGTATGCTGAAACTGTTCAAGAGAAATGAGGCGCTGCAGTACCTCAAAGTAACCTGAAAAGGTTACTTAGTCCTAAGAGAAAGTTTCCCTAGATTTAGTCTAAAGACTCAGTATTATTTCCCCTCTAGAATTCCCCAGAGGGCAAAAATATTCACCCAAAAGGCTAAGTGACAATTTAGCAAATTTTTTCTTTAGCTATGAAAAACTTCAAGATACATAAATGGTTTCATAACTCCAATCCATACTACTGCATTTGTAACATAGTGTTTGTGGAACAGAAACGTCTTAAAAAAAAGAATTTAGATTTCAAACCTTCCCTCTTTCAAGAACTTTTTATTATTTGGGGGGGGGGGGTATTTCATTCTTTATGAATATATAAATATAAAACACCAATGGAGTTAAAAAATAAAAATAAAAATAAAGGTAGAATTTGTTTGTAGTCTCAAAACAAATCACTGATCTGTTTTTACAAACGGAGAAACTGAGTCACAAAGGCAAACTGACTCATTAAAACTCATACAGGAAAACTCTGGAAGATCTCTAAATTCCCAAGAGGTTCTTGGTGCATAAAATAAGCTGTAAAATTTGAAAATAAGTATTTCTGTGGTTATTTCATTACCATCCCCCCAAAACACTTTTTGTACAGTGTACAAAGTTATTCTCCTCTAATTGTGAATCAGATGTCTGCTTGAGAACATGACAGAGACCATGAAGAGCAGCAGACTATACAGCATCAAGAACAGGAGCTTTCAGATGAAGGCAAGGAAAGAAAAAGGCAAAATGTTTCCATAAAGACACATATACACATTAAAGCCTTTTTCATGTGCTTTTAAATAAAGAGAGTAGGACATGGTTCAGGAAAAAAAAATTGTATTTATACAAATAAAGATGATGGGAGCATGTATTACCAGAGAATTAAAAAATTCACTCAGCCTTTGGCCTCAAAACACACTAAATACATGCATTAACAACACCCTAAAAGTCTAACTATCTTACTGTTCAACTTCAGGTATACCTTAAATCCCACATCAGTGCTTCTAAATGGTATTCAAATTAAAATTCGTCATAGATTGAAGACAGCTTTGCCCCTTCAATACCTCACTTTTGATTGCTTAAATCCAGAAGGTTCTAAAGCTATACTGGAACAGGAATTCATATCTCATTAATTTAAAGAATGAGATTAAAGACAAGCATTAAAAAAGGTGATAATTTATTTTTTGCTATTGTTGCTTAAAACATACAATTTGCAGCCTCTATAGTATGTATCAGAATACACTACACCAACTACCAAATAATGAATCCTTGTGACCTCCCTTCCCCCCACTCAAACATATTTATAGTGGTGATACTAAAAGGTTCATGTTTCATTTAGGAAAAAAATTAGAGGTTATGAACCGCACCTTCCCTCAGTACTTGCACGAGTACCATCACATATACAATTTCTATAGCAATATCTATATTGAAGAAAAAGTAGCAATAAATGAAAGAAAAAAATGTAATGCCAAGATTACATGGCAGCAGAAGAAATTCCATGTCTTTAAATAAAGTAACAGGTTATAATCTCGTGTGCATTATTCCCTTAAGTTCATTTTGTATTCATAAACTATGAATGGATTTACTACACCGATGTCCAGTGGAGGTATTTCCTGGAAGATGAACATGACGTTCACAAATGTGTTTCCACAAAAAAAATTTAGCTGTCAGTGATCGTAATCCACTACTCGAGTTGATAAATATTACTGATTTTATGTCGCTAGTAGGACAGACAGTTCTACAATATCGATCACAAACGCAGGAGCTTTTCCAATTTACTAAACTGACATACATATTACCTTACAGCACCATATACACACCCCTCGAAGGAGCTGCTTGAGTCTGTTGCCTCTTTACACCCCCCTTTTCCCCGACAAGAGTGGTCTCGTTCACTTGCCTTTCACACACATAACCAATAAAATTAATCAGCTGGAACACAGCATTTTTAAATCGCAGTAAAGTCAAGAGATGTTTTGTATGTTATTTGAAGGGAACAGCCTTTTCATTTAAACATAGTAAGACACTAACATGCTGCAGACAAACGCACTGCATGGGGTGTGGAGGACCCGAGCTGATTAGATTACCACAACATCAGCCTGAGGCCGCCATTTTTAGAATCTCTAAAGGACAAAAGAGGGAAATTAATAAATTTACTCCACATTTTTTTAAAAGTAACTTTAAAAGTATAGTGATAATAACCAATTAATGATGCACTGCAAGTACTGCCATGGGTATCTCCCGCTTTTCTCTGATCTCAACCCTGAGTAACAAAAATGCTTCATTATTATTCCTTTAAACTACTGTAAATAAACAGACTAAAACATTCCTAAATCTAGATGCAGCACTGAACTTCTGCTTTTGACGACACGTAGTATGTACCATTTTAGGGACCTCAGGGCTTTCAGGCACCGCATATTCCCCAACAGCCGAGTATGGGGGAATACAGGATCTTTATAATCAGGCTATATTATGTTTCTCTACCCTATTTAGTAGTACACAGTGAACCGTTTGTTTCTCTTCCCCTGTGTCCGCAGCAATACGGTGTAACCCACCAACATTTACTGCTTCAGGAAAGAGATTGAAATATGCCACCCAGGGAAGACGAACACTGGCTGCAGAAACTAAAGCAAGAAAGGGGTGCACCAGTGTAACTACTTACAGCCTCGAGAAAGGGGGTGGGGAGAATGATCCCCTTTTAAATTGGCACAGAAACTCCTGGGGACAGCCTCCGTTTGTCCAGGTTACACCACGAAACGGAGATATTAACAGGGAGGCAGGCAGGGAGGCGGGGGTGTGGAAGGCAAAGAGATTAGGCCTACAACGAGCCATTTTAGCACCACAAAGCAAGAATATACAGGATGGAGGAAAAGAATAAGCTTCCCCCAGCTTCGTAAAACTCAATACGCAGTCCCAATAACGCACAAACCCGTTCTGAAAACCGCCAGCCCAAGGAAGCCTATGTTGTCACATAATAGCTCCTTCTGGCTCATTTTCCAAGCATAATGCATAAATCTGGCGTAACTGCCAAAAAATTCTCCTCAGCTCCTCCAGTTACAGTAACCCGCCATATTCATAAGATATAGCGACAGCCTGCCATTTTTTAACCAAACCCCACAAAAGGAAAAGCAAATTCAAGACATCTTAAACAGAAATTAAACACATTTCAGGGTGGGAAGGAGTTATACTCGCGCGGAAGGTAAATGAGACATTACCGTCGCATTTCATTCCCTTTTTCCACCCTCCCCTCCCCCAAAGCACCCACAGCAGAATATGCTAGTAATAACCAAAGACTCACCTGTAATGTTCACAGGCCAGGCAGCAGGACCCCTCAGCTGAGCCCCTTCTCTATCGCAACCAAAACAATACAACAGCCCCACTGCGGATATCCCTACCCTAGGTAGGACTTAGCCCTCAGTAGACTCTAGTAAAAGAAAGAAAAGGGAAAGAGGAGACCCCCCCCTCCCCCCAAATCTAGCTCAGTGCGCAGAACCCTACAAGGACCAGCTCAAAGGCGCCTTTGCCCTGGGACCTGTGTACAAACCCCGCTGCTGCTACCGCCGCTGCTCCCGTGCCTCCCTCCCTCCAGCCTCCTACGCTCCCTTCTATGTCACTGCCTCTCTCTGGGAAAATGGCGTCCGCTCTCCCCTCCCTCCCCCTGCACGGGGCTCACCCGCCCCGCCTGACAGGGGCAGGGTTACCAAGGCGAAGCCAAACAGCCGCCATTTTGCTTACGGGCTGGGAGCGCAGTCTGCACCCGCCGAGCCCTCAGAGTCCATTTTGCAACACGCTGAACAGCTCCGGGGTCTGGGCGCGGTCGCGGCACCAGACTGCGGCAGGGGCTGGGCAGGGGGGCCGTGAGGAGGGAAGTAGGGCAGCGGAGGAGGGGCGGCGGCAGGGGGGGCTGGCGCCGGGGGCGATCCGCAGCCCCGGCAGCGCAGCCCGCGCGGGAGGGGCGGAGGCTCCGTCCCGGCCTGTTGTGGGGCCGAGCGCAGGCCAGAGCCGGGGTGTCTGAGTCAGAGCTGCATCCTCGAAGGAATAAACGCCAAAACTCCTTCGTCGGCCACTCCTCACACTCCCAGCCTCCGGCTTCTTCCTCACGACCGTCGATGCTGCTCAGCATACGTGTTCTTTATGAATCTCTTAACAGCACGTTTTCGGCCTAAGCTGCGCGAAAAGCCGGGCAGACCCGCCGGATCTCACACACGGAGAACTACCCAAGGGGCGGGGAAGAGGGGAGCGAGAAAGGAGCGGGAATTTTTGCAGACCTGCTCAGGAGGTTTTGACTGAAACTCTCAGTAAGACATTCGAGGCTGAGAATCTTCCCCGAAGCGTTTAAGACTCAAAGGCAAGTGGGAGAAAGTTTCTTTCCTTACAGCGAGTGCGACAGCACTCCCTGAAGGCATCTCTGTTCTGCAGGGAATGAGACAGGCAGCGAATGAGCCTCGTTTTGCCCTTTAGAGAACAGCGCTCAGGGAGCAGGAATGGCGCGCTTCCATCCAGACCAGCGGGCGCTGCCAAAGCCAGGAGCTCGCTCAGCCTTTTAGGGCAGGCACAGCCCCGGCCATTCGTAAGGAGCCCCTCTTCCTGCCACCATATCTCCTCCCAGCTCCCGGTGTACCCGTACGCCGCCCTGCCTCCCCTGCCCGGCTTCAGCCCCTCTAGCGATACGGCTGATGGAAGGAGGGGAGGCGGCGGCTGGGGTTTCGTTCGACGCCCACCAGGGGCTGAGCGAGCCTCCTTCAGTGCGCAAACTCGGGGCACCAGATAAAAGCTGGGCTGGCAGCTCTTACCCTGCCTCGATGGAGCCGCCACATTCGGGTGACTGGAGAAGCAGTTAGCAGCAGCGCCATAGACTAGCGTCCCCCCACACCTTGGGCAGAGAGAGTTTGGGGCTCTAAACAGCTGCTGCTGCGGCAGGAGGGAGCCGAGGTGAAGGGATCTGCTAGCTGGTTGGACGCAGAGGAGGCGGCTGTAATGGGGCATTAAGTCTGAGGGAGGAGGGGGGGCGATTAAACGTCTTGTGATCATGGCGGAGTCTGTGGGTATTTTTTTTCCTGTCTAACTCTTCTGTGCGTGTGTCTCTTGTTTCTTTCTCTCTCTCTCCTTAGGGCGCTTGGCTGGGGCTGCTCGCTCGGGTTCTGCCTGTTGTTGCGCGAAATGGCGGCTGGCGTCTTGGTGGGTTTGGTTGTCGGTTTTTTGTGTAGGGTTTGTTTTTTTTTTTTTTTTCCTTCCCCTCCTATTCCCCTCCCCGCACTTGTGCCTTGGCTGCGGCTCCGCAGCGAACCGCGGCGGAGCCCGAGTCAGGAGGGGGGCGGGAGCGGCGCGGCAGCCAATGGCCGGGCTGGCCCGGGTGGCCCGGCGCGCCCTGATTGGCTGGCGCTGACATCATCCTGCAGCAGGGGCAGCCGCAGCTGGGCAGGGTCGGGAGCTGCCGGGGGAGGCAAAGGGAGAAAACGGGCGCCATCATCTCAGCGCTAGGGAGGACTCCGCGGGCAGGTTGTCCCCGAAGAGCTGGCGGAAAGGAAAGCAGGACCAGGCCTGGGCTTCTCCTTCCCAAATAGTGCCGGGGCTGTGCCGAGAGGAGCGGGAAACAAGCGAGAGGGGAGCAACTCGTGCCTGCCTTTGTAACTGCGTCAGTACAAGATGGCGCAGGGTGTCCCTAGAGAGGGAAGGGAGTTGCACGTCCGCCGGAGGTCATGTGACCGTGTTGCATTCCTGTGGGGTTTGGCTGCGGACCAAGCTGGCTTAGGCGGCGGCAACTGCCCGGGAGAGCCCGGGCTTCCCTCCCCCTCCTCCCGCACAACGTCGTCGGTCCCGCGCTGCTTCCCTTCCCCCATCAGCCTTATGCACGAGGGTATAGCTGCTGCCGCGGAAGGTTCTCGCTTCTCTCCTTACTCTCCACCCACCTCTAGGGTGTAGCTAATCTTGGGGGAAGCTTTCCATTCCGCCCCCTCTCTGCGCAAGGCTTTACCCACCGCCAGGGAAAGTTCCCTGGGCGCCTGCTGGCTCCGCCCGAGCGTGGTAGCCGGGTGCGCTCACGGTAGTGCCGCCCGCTCTGTGCGAAGGCACTCTGATCTAAGTTAAGTTCCAGGGGGTTATGGGGTGGTTCTTACTGGAACAGTCGTTTTAAACGATGTCTAAATGATATCATTAAAGCCGCTGAGGAAGACCCACAGGCCATGCGGAGTTGTTCTGACGAGGAGGTCTTGGCTGTTCAAGTATTGCTCTGCCGGGGGTACGGGTGCAGGGGCCAAGGGAAAATCTGCCAGGTGTCCGTGACTTCATTCTGTTTGAACAGGAAAATTAGATCGCTGTTATCTGTGTGTTGTTGAATCCTATTGCAGGAGTTGAGCAGCTTTCTGTATAGCGATAGGTGTGTTCCCAAGTCAGGCCGCAGATGGCCTGCATCTTTAGCACAGGAATTGATGTATATACTTGGTGCAAACGAAAAATATGATTTGTGAATATTGTGGGGACTGCCCATGTTTTTTACTTTGAGGTCCATAGGAAAATGAACTCGTTACAGAGGTCTGGATAGGCCTGGAAGGTTGGCAACTACATTTTCTGTGGGTTGTTTTTTTTTTGTGTGTGTTTTTTTTGTTTGTTTGTTTTTGTTTTGTTTTTTTTTTATTTCGATATTTGCTGGACGGGCAGTGATAAATGCATGTTTGCCAATCCTAATTCCTCTTCTTTAAGGAATGCAACTCCTGGTACTGTTTGGTTGAGGGTTTCATAGTTTCAAAGCAATTCAATGCTAGTTCCCATGTCTTGTTCTTGTATGCCAGGGTGTAAATTTAGCCATTGCATCTAACCCAATGAACAAATGAATAGTTAAAATTGTTGCTAATATAAGGTATTGGTTTGTTCTATTTAGAAATGTTTCAATTTTTCTGTGCTTAGTGTGTCCCTGGATGGATAGGATTTATTTTTCTTTCTACCTCCACAGTAGCAACCTGATAGGGCATAAAGCTTGACTATTAGACGAATGTGCTGTTTGAGAACTGGAATGAAAGTAGAGTGTATGACTAATGGAGAAGATTCCTGTATAATAGATGCTCTTTAATATGTGTTACATAAGTAATATGGTGAGGTGGAGTTCAGTTACATAAGAACTTACTGGGGACTTGGGAGCTATTGTAAGTAGTTCATATTGGTCGCACATATAGCCTACAGGGCATTGCTGTGTTGTGGGTGGAGAGGTAGGAAAACAGAGTTGGAAGCTTCTAACAGCACTACATTTTTCCTTTGTAGGTTTATAGAGGATACCAGGAAAGAAAGGGAGAAGACAGTAATTAGGAAAGAGAGTATGAAGCCTTCAAAAATCTGTAGTCTCATTTGAGCTTAGGATTTCAAATGTAAGTTCTATTTTCTAAAAGAGTAATCCCCCTTTTTTGAGTGTCAGAAGATGGCTGTCAGCTGAGCATTGTGCCAGCTGACTTCTGTGCAGACTATAAAGAGCAAGATTCTTGAGTCCTAGATTGTGAGGCTGTGCCTTTTAAAAAAAAAAAAAAAAACAAAAACAAAAAGCTTCCTGGAAATGGTGTTAGGAGGAGGCAGTTGGTTTGTTGATCAAACATTAAAATGACTGGATTACTGATTGTTCTCGTGTAGGCATTGTATGACACAAGGTAAATACTCCTTTGTAATGGAAGCTTCCAGAATGGCTTTCAGCGTACAGTGATTCTGTTAACACAGCACTGATTTATGGGGGCCTTGACGTTGTGACATTGCGAATACTTTGTTGCAGATGTGTTAAAGGGAGAACATTAGTCTCAACTAAAGATGAGGGAAAAGACCCATTTTATTAGTCCTTGCGTTTAGGCATGTGTTCTGTAATTATGGAACAGTAATTGCCTGCCTCACTGGAAGAGAATTGCTTGAATGCTTATGCTATAGAACAGTTTATATAGAAAATCAGCTAGAATTTTAATTCTTAAAGCAGCCTTTTAGGTAACTCACTATGATAACAGATCTTGCTTGGAAAACCAAGAAAGGAATTACTTCAAAAGTTCTCTGCGTAACTCGCAGCTTACTGCCGCAGTACTTGAATGGAGGTGGGGCTGTGCTTTTATGATGCTATAGAAAGTTAGGCAAGTTTTAATGAGCTGGTAGTAATTTCTTGTTTGTTTCAAGGTTGTTTTTATTAGCAGTTCTCAGGGAAGCAGTTATCTTGAAAGCAGCAGTAGCTCCGGCAATATTGAAGTGCAGTCTCAAAACAATGTCTTGCACATTCTGAATTATTTGTGCTGCAGGAGATGAGTAAAAACGAAATGTGTGTAGCTCTCTGAGGCACTGCTTTTGCCCTACAGCCAGTCCAATTCAAGCTGTTTTAATCTTGAAGGGAAAAAAAAGAGCTGTAGGAGAGAGAGACTGGGTAAAAAATGGCTTGTAGTTTACATTTATGGTAGCTTACCAGGGAAACTGACAATTTCTACTGAACTACAATTTGTTCCTTAATGAGGATACTTCAGTGGGCTGGATATTCTCCAGCAGTTAGACTTGTGGTTCACACTTACCACGATAGCCTGTCTGTGCATGCATGTGCGGTCTGAGCCCTTGCTAAGACCTGATATTCAAACACTATTGTTTACCTTTAGCCATACAGAGGGACTTACAGGAGTTCAAGGGTATTTAGGGGAGAAAGGAGAGAGGTACTAACAGTGTAATAGATCCAATTATGCATTAATGTCATAGTTGAGACAGTTGAAGTGCTCATGCTGAAAGATGATCCTGCGCCTTTTTTCAGCTGTTCATTCTTGCTTGTGCAAGTGATCATGGGGGAAGTAGATACGAAGAATGGATCAAACATAAGCTTAATAGTAATAGATAGTTTTCTAATGTGACTCTTCATTGTGTGGCTTGACAAACATTCCTGTTTGAACAGGAGCAGAACGAAGCACCTGCTGGGAAAATGGGGATATGCAAGTTTTAATTGTTAGTGAAGTTAGGTATGCTTTTTTCTCAGGAAAGCTGCTGTTATTAGGGAGTTTTGAGGGGCACCTCTTAAAGACTTTTGGCTAGTGTCTGAATCTAGAATCACTGAGCCAGGCACTCTCAGGAAAAAAAAAATTCTGAATTTTGAGTATGTAAGTCATTGCTAGATTGACCTTCAGTTGTGGGTTGCAAGAGCACTTCAGATTCACTGAAATGGTAGCCTTTTAAAATTAAGTGAAATGTTGTTCTCAGCTACAGGCTAGTTAAGTGTTCATAGGATTTTAGATTTAAGTTTGTTCTGTTGGAACAGGGTAAAACTTGAAATAAGCTTGCTTCATCCAGAAGTTTCTGATAATCTTATAGCTGGGGTATTCAGTGAAGAATTATTCCTACAGGATGAGTTATTAGCTAATTGTAAAAAATGATACCTGTGGGTCACAGTAGTAACTAGCCAAATGAATTTGCATTATTTTTGTGAGGTAAGAGAGTTCTAGTGGCTGACAACTGATCACTTTATCCACCTGGGTTTGGACAGACTGTGTTCAATGCTCAAACAGCAACAGGACAAGAACTTCCTTTGCACACTGCTTTTGCCTTTGTGTTGTAATGAAACTTTCTGAAAAAGCTGAAATTAGTAAGGTTTTGCTTTAGTATGAAAATAGGTTGTTGGCTGATTCTGCAGTTCTTAACAGTTAAGTTCCTCACTTAAAGAAGCAACTTTAAAACTGTTGTGTGGCCTCCTAACCCTGGAATTACTGGGAATTTGTACCAGGTTCACTGCTAAAACCTTTGAGTAGTGAAGCGGGGCACTGGTTTATTTTCTCCTTCCCACATGACCTTGTTAGTTGAAGTAGAGTCTTTCTGATGAGCTACTAGTTGCTTTGGAGAGCAGTATTAAGGTCCATGTAGCTACTTTCATAAGGTAGTGCTCAGACATGACTATAATGCAGCACTAGCCCTGAAATGCTGTCAATAGCAGTTTTTTGATGAAAATGACCAGTGATTGAATGCCTTCTGAGTAGTTTATGCACAATGGTGCTTTTGAGGATCTTTAGAAATAAAATGGAGGGCAGTACTGCCAGTTTGGAGACTGGGACTGTGCCAGAGTTGGGAAATTACTGAACTGGAGCATCCCAAAAGTACAGCTGAAGGTGGTCCTTCAGAAAGCAAGAGTTTGTGTCTCTTGTAAGCTCAGAATCCAAGCAAATCTTACCTGCTGTATTTTCGTGCTTATTAAGTGTTGGACAAAATAACTACTGAAACTTCTTACTGTGACTGCTCCATGTGTGAGCTTGTTAATGTCGCATGGTTATGCAGTAGATGTTACTCAAAAGTAGAAATGCAGCAGCTTTATTGCAGCAGTTTATCATGTCTTTTCAAAGGTTTAGCTTGTGAAGACTGCTGTAGTCCTACTCAGTGTGGTCTACTAAGACTCAAAACAGAAATACTCAACAGGCTGAGGGAGCTGGGGCTTTTCAACATAGAAAAGAGAAGGCTCTTGGGGAGACTTAATTGCAGCCTTCCTGTGTTTAAAGGTGGCTGATGAAAAACAGAGTGACTTTTATGGGCAGACAGTGGTAGGAAATGCGTTTAAACTAAAAGATGAGAGCTCTAGATTGGATGTTGGGAAGGGATGCTTAGAGGATAGTGAGGCATTGGAACAGGTGGTCTGGAGAAGTTGTGGATGTCCTGTTCCTGAAAGTGCTCAGGGGCATATTGGATGGGGCCCTGAACAACCTGGTCTAGTGGAGTTGTCCATGCCCATGGTAGGGCTAGGAACTAGATGATCTTGAAAGTGCCATCCAACCCAAGCCATTCTATGGTGTCTGACAGCAGAAAGGTGCACTAAGATTGGTTAGTTTTTTGAGTACCACTTGTTATAGTAATGGATTTGTTTCCAGCAAGCTTCAGTAGATTGATAACTAATGAAGCTTTCTTTTACTATTTCTTTTTAGTATTTTATCAACAGAAGTTAATATCTTTCTGTCCAGTTTGTTGTCATATATGAATTTTTGATAGCTGCTTGATCCAGTGCTAGTACAGCTGCTATAGATGAACTGAATACAAGTCTAAAACTAGCTTTTGTGGCAGATAAGAGGTGTTAGAACTAGTGTGGAGAGCACAAGAACTTAAGGTGAAGAGGTAGCTGGGAAACAAGCATTAGCATCCAATTCTTGTGCTAAACTCCCTCCTTCCATGTTTCTGCCTTTACTTAGCAGGTTAGTCATGACACCGGACTGTCATGTGATTCCCCAAATTTTAGTGAAGTAAGGTAAAAAAAATTGGAGGTACAGAATTGTGCCACTTTTTAATGCAGAAAAAGCAATCCCTCAAAGAGACTGTAGCTGGTCATGATACTGAGATAGCACATACCAGGGAATAAAGTTGGTAAAACACCTCTTAAACTACAGATTAAATTACTAAGTGATAGTTCTGCCACTTCATTTTGGGCCACAGTGATTGTGGCCCAGTTTGTCAGGCTGATGATAGATTGTGCAGTATGGTCTTATCTGTTGAGCCAGGGTGAGCTGTCTCAAATTCCATCTAGAACAACTATGGGTCTTCTAATTAGAGATTTATTAAATACTACTAAATGTCATTGTCACAAATATCCTAATTTAGAAGACTGCTCTTCATAAAACTATTGCTTTTATCAGAGTGGTGCTACTTCAAATTCATCTCCAGAGCTACGCTCCATTACCCTGAGAGACATGTGCTGGAACAAGCTCATAAGCTTATAAAGGCATGCTGGGCAGTTGTCAGATCCTATTTTTAAACTGTTTCTGAGAAACACTTGTGCTTCCCTGTCTCTCCATAGTCATAGGAAAGGCTATACTTTGTGCAGGAGCCACAATGTCTGGGCTCAGCTTACAGTAATCTTTGAACTTGAGTGTCTCCTCTTCAGAGATAGTAAAATTGAACTGCACTGACTGCTGTTGCAGAGGGGAGATTGACTCCTTGACTCTAGGTACGAAAAATAAAAGATACCTGTATCTTCACTGCCCTGTGACCAGTGGCAGGGCTTGAGGAAATGGCGTGAAGCTGAGGCAGGGGAAGTGTAGGTTGCATATCGGGAAAAAGTTCTTCAGAGTGGTTGAGCACTAGAATGGGCTCCCCCAGGGAAGTGGTCAGAGCACCAACCTGAGTTCGAGAAGTGTTTGGACAATACTCTCAGGCACGTGGTGTGGTTCTTGGGGTGGGTTCTTGAGACGTCCTGCATGTGGCCAGGAGTTTGACTCCATGATCTTGATGGATCCCTCCCAACTTGGTGTACTCTTACAATTCTAGGTCTGTGGTGCTTGACAGCTTAGCCAAACTTCTAATAGCAGTCCTGATGCCTAGTCTAAGAGTACCTGCTTTGCTATGTTCAGGAGAGTGCAACAGGAGTTGCGAGCTTTAAATGATGTATCTCCTGGTGAATCTTGAATATAGCAGCTTTGCTTAATCTGCTACTGATTTGCAGTAACCCACTTTCTATAATTGTGTGACACTACTGTATGCCACCTTCAAGTTTTCACTAGCATTGGAAAATTACATAAAAATGCAACTGGGTTCTGTAGGCAACTAGTATTTTAAGATTTTTTCTCCCTGTGTCTAACTTTGCCTGCTTTGGCCTAGCCTGAAGTGCAGACACTACATATGGGTGTTCACGTACTCCTGTGCTGGAGAAGGAATTCTAAAACTGAAGGACTACTTCAGAGAATATTATGTAGTTTCGGTCAAAAAATAAAGAATACCAATCAAGCATTTAGACTTGATTTTGTTTGTCTCTTAAAACTGGTAGACAGGGATATTTCATACTGGGGAAACTACTATGAACAGAAAGAAAAAAATCATGCTGCTTTAAAATTAATTATATGGTACAAAGTCAACATACTGAATTCTATGTTTCTTAGAACTCTTTCAAGACACTCCTGGGACCCTGCAATTGCTAGTGTAGACCTAATTGATGGGAGGGAATCATAATTTCAAAGCATTATTAGGACTGAGGGCTGTAGCCAAGCCTACTCTACTTCTTGGAGTTGACAGTGCAGGGTCTTCTGATTTCTCTTTTTTCCAGAACAGGCAAGCTCTTCTTACATACTTCCCACAGATTGTGCGCTACAATTATTAGTGGCCTTATAAGTGTAGCTGTTAGTTAAATTAGTTTGTCTTCTGTTTCAGGATTTAATAATCCTGTACTTTAAGTAAATTGAAGTACTTAACAGAAACCAAGGAGAAGAGCAGCTACCTAAATTTTGCCTTGTAGGCCAAATGTTTCTGCTTAATGGAAGGAGAGGAACTTAGCATTGGACTTACTTGAGCCTCATTGTACAGTGAGCAAAGCAGGATGATCTTTTTGAAGGGTATGATGCCTTTTGTCTGTTTGCTTAAACATGCCCTTTAATTTCAGTAATGTAATGACACTGAAATGGGCCATAGAACTGTTAACTAATTTAAAACAAGCCTCATCAATGCCACATCTTTCTGTAACACAACAAGAATATACTCATACTTTCTGTTCAGTGTAGTGGCTGTGCCTTATGTTTTAAATTTCTCCAGTGACTGATCCTCACAGCCTTCCAATGTAGTCGTAGATAGCATATTACAACTTAGAGCTATTGAACTGTCTACAAATGCTCCTTATATATGGAAGTCACTTACTGAAAGGTGCTTCCATGTTACTGTAGATGCTGCATTAAGCTTAGATTTTGTTTTCCTGTAGCCCACCTATGTATTGAACAAAGTGTCTTGCTCTGGGTGCTTCTTTAATGTGAATAGCACTGAGCAAGATTTATGTATTTACTGCACTCCTTAAAAGTAAGCTCTACCTTTTGTTTTGGATGTGTGTATTAATATGTGTAGAACATCTGTTGCATCTTTTTAGAAATAGCATGTTGCAGTCTTAGATCACATTTCAAATCTGAAGCCTTTAAGGCATATCTGAAGTAACAGTTTATGTAGTGGGGTTTTCTTACATGGTGCAAGAATGAGTATTGTTTTAGTATTGGTATTACTCTTCTGCATCATCAGTCCCTACTATAGAAATAGATGAGCAAAGCGGAAACAAAAAACTTAACTGGGTGTCCAAAAAAGCAGTTCCAGTAGACCTTGTTTTTCTTTGTGTTTCTAAGATTATTGGTTGAATCTGAGTTTTGGATGTGCCCAATTGGCACTGGAGTGAAGGAGAGGATTTTTACTACTAAGAAACATTTCTACTGTAGTTTGTAAGCTGAAATGTTGCTCTGTTTGTCATATAAATAAAGATGAGATGTTTCATTAAGCTCATTTGCTGTTCTGTTACGTGAATCTAATGTAAGCATTTATTTTAATATGTCTTTTTGAGTCCCATTAAGCAGTAGCATGTTTGACATGTGATACCTTTTTGAAGCTCCTTTAGTTTTGGTTCTCAACTGGAAATGTTTCAATGGGGCTTCTGGTCTTTCTAGCTGTTCCAAGGAAAAATAAGAATTGAATATATTCTTCTGTAAATAGTGAGTATATACACAGTATATACCCAAGTTCCATTTAACCCATTTAGCTGTTTTTCAGCACAAGGAAGCTAAAACAGTGAAAGGACGAAATACCAGTATATGTGAATGACTGTGCTTATGATTACAGATGGCCAAAGGGAGGATGATGGAGGCCTCTACCAGTAACTGCAGCTCTGTAGAGGGATGGGTGAAACCAAAAAGTGTATTCCTGGTGTTAACCAGAGAACAGTTGCTGGAAAAGTATTTTCATCAGTATTTGTAGGTTTTATTTTCTAAGCTGTTGTTCACTTAGTATTTAAAAAAAGGGAACTGAAAAAAGCTTGAATTTGAATACATCATCAGTGGAGGGGTTGCCCCTAACTGCAGCAACAAGATGGACTATAAGGGAACCTGACTGAAATATGTCTTCATTGGAGAATAAGCAGGCCTAACCTGTAGTTCTTCAACAGTGTACAACTTTCAAGTAGCTCAGGGCTATGTAGGTCTGTAATCTGCTGATCATAGAAATTATGAAAATAGAGGTATTGTATGCAACTATGGAATTCTGAAAGACCAGTTTAGAGGGGATCTGCATGTGAGTAACATCTTTATTTCAAGCAGTTATGCTACATCCTGCATCACATGATTCCTAGCTGTTGTGCAGCAGGAAAGCTTAGTGTTTTTCCACTCATCCTCTGGAGCTCGTGGACGGAAACACAGATTGGACTTGTATTTACCTATAACTTCCTTCCCTTTGGGAACTCATGTCTGAACTACTGTGGATTTCTGGCCATGTGGTATGCTTTGGTTTCCTGCCCATATGTGAAATTTGAGTAAGCTTTGGAGTCTCAGGGTGGAGAGGGTGATGGGAGACTTCTTTCTGTGGAAGTAGAAGGTCATTCTATGATTGTCTCCTTCCCCAGCTTTTTGTATGTGTACAACTGGGTATGCTCTGTATGTCATGGTCAGCTGGTAGTATGTATGAGCTGACAGTATAGCATATAAGATTTATTTAAGCTTTCCTATTTTCAAACTTAAGGACTCTTTCAAAACTTCAGGTAGTTTTGCTGTATCTGCATGTTATTTCTAAATGTCAAAAGAAAATGCTAGACTGACGGCTAGCTCAAAGAATGGCAGTTTTAGGCCTAAATTTTCACCTGCGAAACAGACTGCCGAAATCAGCTTGTAGGTTTTCCATGCAGTGAACAGATTCTGAGAAGTACATAAAGAAATCATGGAAACTGGCTGAAGAATGAGGGATTGCAGTACAGAAAGGAAGGTGCTTATCTTTAACTAGATATGCGTTTTACTTTGAATCTGGTTTTGGAACTAGATGTTCATGCCCAGTCTTCTGTAGCTTTTTGAAAGGCAAGAATTTCTAACAACCAAATCAGTCACCTTTTCAAATGCAGAACTGGAGTAAGGAAGTCTGTGAACATGCATGCCTCCAGAATCCTGCAAATGTCCTTTTAATTAAATTCATCTGACTAGCATAATCAGGCTTGTGTTTTACAATGCTCAATTACTAGGAATTTAATTTCCATGTTTATAGATAATGTTTTCTACCTATTTTGTATTGTATGCAATATTTTTCCTAGCAATTTTCTCATGCAGCTTAACTTCATTTTTTTCCACAACCTTGTACACAACTTTATTAATAGAGGTGTTTATTTCCTTTGCTTTCTAATATGAAAAAGAAACCTTGCTAAACCTGCAGATTTTCAAGACAGAGCAAGAAGTACTTGAAGGCAGGGAAGCTAGTGCTCAAGTTCACAAATCAAAGTAGGCTTGTAGTTACAACTTAACTGACTGGTAGGGAAAAAGCTATAGTTTGAGAAGACAGCTGGCAACAGGCTTATGTCTACCCCCAGAAAAGTAAACTTTTCTGCCACAATCTCCAGATCTGTTTGGATAAAATTATAAAAAGATTCTGGGCAAAATGCAAGAGTTCTGTGACTGTTTGCCCAGAGTATAAATATGTTCAGGCTTTGAATGCTTGTGTGGCTTAAATGTTGCAGAAAGACTGTCTCAGTTATTTTTAGGCTGGGGGAGCAGGAAGAGTACTTGTTTCCTGTCTTCCCCTCCTCCAGGAACTGTGGGTACGTTAATGAGGAGAAGAAATATAGCAACCCCTGAGTTGGTTTACCAGTTCCAATTGAACAAGGTCAGTACATTTCCTGACCTCCTTTGTGGAGGGGGTAGGACAGCCACTTTGACAGTATTCTCCCTTTTGAACCAACACAAAGGCATCAAGAGTTTCAACTGAAACAAGTCTCCAGTTTACTTCATAGTTGCATCTGAATAGTCTCTAAAACAATGACTATTAAAGCTTATAACTAGAATTAGTCCTCTAGTTGCTGTTATGTGAACTTTGATGCTATGCACAGGCATAACTTACTTGAGAAATCAGTGAAACTGAATACTCCAGTTCCTCTTAGCTATTGTAACATTGATATATTTAGGTAATAACCAGTAATGTCTTCACATCAGCTGTTGTTTTTCTTGTACATAGCTACAAATTCATCCTACTTGTAGGTGTTGGTACATATCCATGCTATAAAACAAAAGAATGTGATAACCTGGTAACAGTACTGGTCCAGTTCAAGCTATACCAGACTGCTTCATTTGGCAGTTCAGGGCTTTTTTGTTACTTTGATCCATAGAGGCATAAAGAAAGCCGTAGCAGTGTCTTGGATTTTTTCCTAAGGGGGAGAGGCAAAAAATGCATACGGTCCTGGTTACTGTAAAAAATTGTGTAAGATAACATAATTGCCTCTTTTCCTGTTGCATGAGTATTGGCAGCAGTACACAGGTGTTAACTTTGGGAGGAAAAGTGTCTGGGCCTATTGTATGAGTTTCATTGTGTTTGCCATCAGTGTGCACGTACGCTTCCTAAAAGTGATCACTCTTCCTGACAAAAACCAGTCTGCAGCAATCCACCTAGAAGTACAGAGCTTCTTGGCACTGTGAAGCGTGTGCAGAACAGCTTAGAATCACTCAGGCAAGACTAGCTTTGGCATGCAGTAGTGTCCCCATGTGTGGAGCCAGGATAGAAACAGCAGGCTTGTCGTAGCATGCTCTTCCAGCAGCTACACAGAAATGTAGCTACACTGCTATGCAGAGCTGTGCTTTTTCTTCAGACTTCTATATGTTTTCCACTTACTTAGCAATGGTGGTTATGCTGTCTTTGGGGACGTTGGTTTGCAGTTAGGTCTAGGCTTTTGTTTCATTTAAAGCTAAGATGTTAGAAAACGGAACTGTTCTTGCTGCTTACTTTGATCTTTCCTGCTGAAGCAAAAATTTTTTGTTGGTATTAGCTGCCTTGGGAAACAAACTGTGTGTGAGAGGATACCAACTGAGAATGCAATTTTTGATATCTTGAATTCTGGAGAAAATGGAGTGTCTGCTTACAGAGACTTGAGACCTCTTGCATTACTGATTGATAGCACAAGCAGTCAAATCTTAATCTGATGTCTGAATTATACTTATTTAGTTAAGAAGACCTAGCAGAGTATGTTTACTTGACTAGTGAGAAAATTAAGCAATTCCAGTTGGCTTCAAATATATTTTTAATTTGCAGATGAAAAATCAAGAATTTTGCTGCTAGTGAAACTTTTTTGTCAGTAGTTCAATGGACTTGTGCAGTTTGCTCTGCAGGGGATTCCCGTTTTCTAACAGTTCTATTTAATACAAAATGAATAATAAACTAAAAATTGTATGAACACATAGCTATTTAAATATTGGTAGGAGTATCCCTATCAAAAGATGAGAAGGAGCCTTTATTAAGCAGTATATAAATATAAGCTGAAGTGATGAATCACATGAAGGATGGGCATAAGTCAACATTTACCCCTTTCAGACAGTAGGGTCTACATATTGCAGGCAAGTCCTTAGTGAGTATTGAAGGGTCTGAACATAAGCAGGTGCCTTCTGTTGTTTTTGATGAAGTTGTAGGTAGTAGAATTGAGGCTGCAAGGTGAATCATGCTCCAGTTCTTTGTTTGATGCTTTAGAATAAAGCCTTTTGCTGCTTATTTGAGAACTCACCAAAAAACTTGTCCAAGTTGTGAACCATTCTTGGGAAGGGGGGGGAGGGAGTTTGTGGTTTTAAGAAGCTTGTGTTTCAAAATAAGCCTTTCACAATTCCTGCTTCTGGTCAGATTGTACATACTTCACATATGTGAAACAGATGTGACTTAGTTAGGTATAATGTAGCCTGTTGGCATGTATCCTTTGGAGGCTAAGAATAACATGATCTAGATAAAGAAGACTGGGGTAAGTTCTTCATAATAATGGTCACCCTGAGCTGCTCTAATCTGTGTATGAGCATATATTACTGGTAGTTACTTCTAACTGCACCAACATCTGAGAAGAAAGGAAAGAAGAAAGCACATGGTTACAGCTTTCTGGTGGTGTTTAAGTATGGATCATAGGACACAAGTGGTAGATAGATACATAATACACACAGTAAGGCTAAAGGGGGTACATTAAGATGAAATTAGGGATTTCCAGTTAGGAAGATGGAACTTTAAGCTAGAGGAAAGGGGCTGGGGAAATTGGTGAGGTGAGATGATACGAAGAAAAAAAGTGTGGTGAGCTAATCCAGGAGTAAGAGAAGCGCCTATGGTGAACAGAAGTAGTTTTTTTAGAAGTAGTGAAAGAACAGGAAGCCTTACATGAGAACCTGCTGAAAGTTAATGTCTGTTAGCTAATGATACCTGTCATCAGGGTCAGTGCAGAAGTCTGGAATCATGGGATGGCCAAAACCAGCTCTGAGATAGCTGGTGGGGTTTTTAGCTTGGCCTGTGGGCTGGAGGAGGAGTCATGGAGCTGTTGTAAGGGGTTGGAAAAAGAGACTGTAACTGCTTAAACACAGCTTCTTAATGTGCCTGAACTAGGAAGTGTTATGTTGGGGCAGTTGTGGATGCCAGAAGCAATCATGGCTTGAGATGTTCTATTTGCTCTTTACCAGTTCTATGGGCTGTTGTTCTGATACCACAGTGTAGTGCTCCATCACCTCAGCTGTTATCATTTGTGGGACTATGCTGTGAACAAAGGACCTATGTGTTTAATAAGGAGATCACTTCTTCCTACTCTTGTATTCAGTTTTTGACTTTGGGCTGACTGTGGACCTAAGATTAGTCAAAATAGAGGTATGATGTAAAACACAATCCCTCCAGGACCATACTGCTGCAGAAACACCCTTCTCCTTTTTTCACTGTTTAACCATGTGAGTGGATTTCCAAAGCACATCAGTGCCTCATGTCAGGGGCATAGTTAACTAGAAAATATTGGCTTGAGGAAAAGGCAGAGATGGGGCAAAGTCTTGTTAAAGGCATATTGTTAAATATTACCATGAGATGCTCTCAGCTGTAGTTTCATTGTTTTGTCGCAATTTAACGAAACTATTCCTGCAGGAAATGAAGAAGGGATCTTTTACTGATAACATGACAAGAAATAAATCAGGCAAAAGTATGCAGCCTATAATTACAAGCCATATAAAACAAGGGCTTCCAGTGGCCCAGGCAGTCTGTTCTGACTTTTCTTAACTTTCTCCCGCTTGTTTTCTTAATGCTGCAAAACAACAGAGATGAGTAGAACTGGATTTTCTGCAAGTGTGTGTCTTCTAAGCATCAAACACTTTCAATTTTCATTTCATGAATTAAAACAATACAATAAAATGAGCTTAATGACAGAGCAAGTCCTGCTTTTCCATAGACCTTTTTTTCCTACCCTCCTCTTGCCTTTCCATGGTAACTCTGGAACCTCATGAGTTACTTGTAATGCTGGCAGAGGCTAATGTTTACAACTCAGTCTGTTTTTTGAATACAGGCTTCAGTCTTCTCTAGCAAATTAAAACCAGAAGGAAACGGCAGGGAGCAGAATGGAATTTATTTCTCTTAAGTGCCTTGTGATGTTAACAAAACTCTTTGGGCATTTTTATTGTTATTTTGCCTAGAAAATGGCTTGTACCTTCTTTCTGTCCAGTCTTTGTAATGTGGAAGCCTACAGCACTTATCCTAGCACACTGAAAGCCTTCACAGAGATCTTTTGCTTTACTTCCACTGCAGTGACAGACTGTGGTATAATCCTATTACATTTTTTTTGTGGGGTGTTTTGGGTTTTTTTTCAAGTAAAAGGATCAGAACTAGTTAAGCCATCCAGAAATTTTTTTTCTGCTGTTCTTGCAAAGCTGATGGAGGTAAAATGCAATTGGTTTGCAACATTTAACAAGTCTTTCTCTTTTCTCAAGCTACCCTAGGTGAAAGTACACTAAAGGAAGACTTGCTGAAATCTGAACAGGGAGACAGGCTCAGTCACTCAAACTCCAGTGGTTCCAGAATCTGTAATGTAGACAGGATAAGGATTTTTTCTGTGCAGTTAATGCTGTGCCTTTTTTTGCTGGTTTCTCAGGGGAAAAGACTCAACATGTTGAATCATAGAGACATTACTTCCTGCTGTTATTTCCTTGCAGCTCTTCCCTCCATGGCTGCAGGAGTTGTTTTTGCATAGTGCGTGTTTGCTGGAGATGAAGACAGAAGCCAACCAGTTCTGTGTTGAATGTAATAGTTTCTGACTCAAATTGTGTGGTAATTGTCAAAATATCATAGGGTGTGGTAGGAACTGCTGTATTGAACATGGCTGAGGATTTGTTCCTTCATAATTTGCGTATATGAGTATGACATGCTAATCTGAATTAACATATGAAAATGGGGGGGAAATTTCTTGGTTTTCTAGCCACTTGAAACCTGATTGTGTACAAAAATAAATTTCAGTATGCTAGAGTATTCATGGGGTTTTTTTCCCACTTGCTCAATCTTAACTCCAATTCTTTCTGATTTCCCACAGAAAGAAAGAAAAGCTACTTGCTGTAGGTTCAAAAATATTAACAAAAAGCTATGAGCACTGGAAATACGATAGAGCTTCAAATTACTATCAGTTTCACTAGGAATTAAAAACATGTAATCCTGGAAGTTACAGCAGTAAATTGATATCAAGTATTTTGACATACATACCTGCTTCATACGGCTGCCTTTCCTCGTAGAAGTATTCCTAGCAGCTTGTTACAGTACTGAGTTTCAGTGTCAAGTATAAGATTGGCACGTTTACTATGAAGACAAACTTTAAGAGCATTTGTATGAACTCCACTTCTTCAGCAATTTTTCTTGATAAACCAGGTCTTGCAGCTCCTGGGCAAGCAGAAGGGGGATGGAGGGGTGGTAGTCAAATTTTCAGGCAGATCAACTCCTGGAGTTGGAGTTAATCTCTCTGAATGTGGAATACTGTCAAACAGTGCAGTACTCCTGTATCCTGCTTTTCTCAAAAATGGCTTCAGATCTACTGTCTTTTTACCCTGCAGTGCTAGAAAAGAGTTCTGGATGAAGCCATTTCTCTCCTGTGTTTTAACCTCTGCTGTATGTTGTCCAGTCCTTGTTCAGTAAACAGTTCCTTTTGGTGGGCTGTCCTCTGGTGCTGTTTGGAGAAAAGGGAAGGAGTTGATCTCTAGATGAGTATCTGAAATATGGAACTTCAAAGGACTGCCTGAAGTTGTTAAACCTAGACTTAGAGCATCTAGAAAAGCCATTTTGCAGGATAATCATTCCCAGCACATTCCATGATAGTGTTTCCAGTGCTTTTGAGTTTTTGTCTCTGGACTCTAATGATCCTAGGATGTGAACTGGCACCTAAAGCACCATAAGAAGTGCAACTTCTGACATAATTTTAAATAAATGAATCTTTCATCCCTAGATGTAGTTCTTGCTGGATTAAAATGGCTATATATTTTAATTAGGTATGGTCTGTGTGCATAATTTGACACTAAAAATGCTTGAAAAAATATCAATGAAACTTTTCCTTAATGGTGAATGACAAATGTGTAAACTACTGTTAGGGGTGTGTGTGTGTGAGACTGACTGTTTGTTAAAGGGAAAGCATGTTTTCAGAGCGTGGTTTTTGGACTTCCAGACAGATTACACAAACTCAAGGAGGCCCAGCCCACATCCTGTGTAGAAAACCAGCTCACAGAAATGCTCATTGTTCTTCAGGGTTATAAGTCACTGTATTTTGTGCCTCCTTTCAGTTTCAAAATACTGTATGGAAAATACTTATGCAAAGGAACCACAGCAGCTTGACAAGTGCTTGGTCCTGCCAGGTACTGACCACTGTGGTTTTACCAGAAGGCTGGGGACTGGGATTAAAACACTAGGCTACCTGGCTAGAGAACAAAGAGTTTGTGTTGGTAAAAGTAGCTGAGAGCATTTATCAGGTGTGTAAATCAATTGATAATTGACATACTTTGTACCTGAAAGTTGTTTGTGTGCAGCTATGCCAGTATTTACTATCTCAGAGTGGGAGTTACAGGATATGAAGTTTACTTCAAGCAGGGTGAGTTCTCCCTGACACTGATTTACCTCTGCTCAGTCTTTACTGCAGAAAGAGAGACTGTGGGGTGTTCAGATCTGATACCCCACCAGAAAGTGGTTAGTGTTTCTCAATCTCTGCCCATGCTTATTGCCCAGTTGTGTTATTCCACCTGCAAGCTAATGGACCTATCCATAAAGTGAGCTATCAAGTCAAAAATGGTAAAACCTGTTCTCTCTTCCCTTTTTTTAACCTACTTCATAATCTTGGAGGTTATTTTTTAAAAACCTGAGATGCTTTCATTTTTAACTTGTAAACAGGAAAATGTTCCAATGTTAATTTTAAACCCCTTGCATTATGTTTTTCTTCAAAAAAGCAACATCTTTTTTTTTTTTCCTGGAGTTCAATACCCATTTAAGACTAAAGTATTTGTTATGATAATACAGATGTAGCTAAGCAGAGGGCTCCCATGAGAGTGTTTGGGATTGTGTCCTGGCTTTCTACAGTCCTCTGAAAGGAATCACTTCCCTTTAGTTTCTGCCAGTGTCCTGACTGTGCAGCATTCCCAAAACATGTGGCCCATAAAATGGGATTATAGGTATGGCATTCAAGTAAACAGAAGTTCTCTCAGGATGAGATTTGCTTTTTCATGTGGAGCTCCTGTATGCTGTAGCTTGGCACTGGAATTAATTTGCTTGGTGACCCCAAGGGTGGGAGAGCACCCAGACCACCCTCATGTTTTGGGAATAGTCTTATCCTGGCTGGCACAGTGGAAGTCCCCCTTTGCAATGTTTTTGGAAGGATGCACCTGATTGCGAGTTTCTTTGTGTCTCTTCAGTGTCTGTGTGTAACAATAAGTGACCAGTCTCATGGTGCTGCTATAGCTGCCAGAAATCTGCAGTGAACATACAGCTGTATCAGTCATTAATTGTACAGTATTGCTGAAGTGGCCCAGTGCTTTTATGAGTTGTGTTTGGGGGTAAGTAGCTGCTTAAAGATAAAAACCTCTGTGCTTCTATGAGCACATACTTACATTGGTGTATAATAGTGTATTTCTGTGATTGCATGGTCCTGTTCAGCCTGTTCTGTTGAAAGTATACAACCTGGGCAGGCTCAGTTTGCAGTTTGAGTACTTTTCAGTTCTTTGTTGAGACTCAATTGTATTGGTCTCAGCAGGGAACATTTCCAGACCTGTTCCCTGCATCCATCCTGGCCTCAAATAACTCAGGCTGTCATTGCTGCTCCACAGAATGATGCTGTGTGGGATATCAGGGCACAAAGTCTTCAGACTTTTTTTCATCTTGCTGTAGCTATGTTTCATATTTTGAAAGAACTTGCCATAAATGGATGTTGTCTTTCTACCTCTCAAGAGGCTGCTAGTCACCAGGAGAATTATTCAGTCAGTAGTGTTCCTCTTACCATAGGCTCATAGAATGGTCTGGGTTGAAACAGATCTTAAAGATCATCTAATTCTACCCCTGCCATGGACAGGGACACCTTCCCCTAGACGATATTACTCAGGGCCCCATCCAGCCTTCCCTTGCACACTTTCAGAGGTGGATCATCTGCAGCTTCTCTGGACAACCTGTTCTAATGTTTCACCACTCTCACAGCAAAGTATTTCTTCCTGATATCTAGTCTAAATCTGCCCTCTTTCAGATTGAAGCCATTCCCCCTTGTCCTATTGCTACATGCTCTTGTAGGACATCCCTCTCTTTTTTTTCTGTAGGGTCCCTTTAATATACTGGAAGGCTCCTTCTTGCCAGTAGCAAGGCTTCAGATGCTGGTGGCCTGGTCTTGGCTTCCTGGAGGTGCTGCTCTGTACCACAGCATGGCTGCTTTTCTGCATGGGGAAAGCTGCAATTGTAAATACTATCCTTAAAACAGCAGAAATTCGTAAATTCCCTTAGGTGACTGTATTCTGAATACAGACGTGGTCTGTGTTTGTCGTGTCCTTGATGTGCTACTGGGCATAAGTGAAGAATACAATAAGAGGTCACTCCAGATTGGAAGACTGCACTTTGCACTTGGTCAGCACAGCCTTTTTTGTACTGACTTTACCTTTCTTTAGAAGTGACTCTGAGCAGAAATGGTTAAACATCTTGTAATTGTGAAGCTTTGAACCAATAGCAGCAGTGAGAATTTTCAGTTCTCTGAAGAAACGTACATCAGAAATTCTTGGTTTTTATTTCTGCACCTGATACAAAGAAGAAGAATAGCCCTGGGAACAGGCAAGACAACCCAGTTCTTGCTGCTGTCAAAAGCATCAAATCCATTCATGGACCTCTTATTGTAGCCAAAGCAGTTACTTGTTACTGGTTCTAAATCAGGAGTTGCTATTATTGTTTGGATTTCTTTGAAAGCCTTTACAGTGGGGAGCATGCTTACAAAATTAAGGGAGGTAAATTTGGGGCCTATAACTCACACTACAGGTGAGTGCACTCAAAGTAATGTCATTGTCACAGCTGTACACAGCTTTTGTGTCTAGAGGGTCAGATTCTCTGCCCTCATCTACAGGGGGGATATAAATGAGAGAAAGGCTGACTTAATTTGATGGCAGACTGTTGATAAGAGTAGTGATTATTTGAAGGTTGCTTAATCCTATTTAAGGTTGGGATTTTTTTGGAAAGTCTGATTTGAGTGTTTTTTGTACAGGAGTCCATTTAAGAGCTGGCTCTGAATAAATCTGTTATTTGCTACATCTTCATTGGTATTTTCATCATATTTCAACTGTATGAGAGTTAAACAGGATTATTAAATAAAATTTTCTGAAGGTCAAGGTAATTAGTGTTTTTAATACCTGCAGGTTTTAGGAAAACTGATGCTGAATTATGAGGGGAAGTACCAACTTATTAACTTATTAACTGTATTTTTCTAATAAATACAGATATAGATTACATAGCTGTAACTGCCTGAAAGCAAAAGTGTCATGTGAATAACAGTAGCACCTACTTGTATTTCATTTAATTTCTGTGTGGGATTGTTTATGTTACAGAAAATGACAGTTCATGAACAACCTTTTGAGGGGAATGCTACATTGCTAAGGCTGCAATATTTGGTGTTATACTGTACAGATTCTGTATCATAACTGAAGGATTTGTTAGCTTTCTTCCCTTCACAGTCCACCTGCTTACCAGTGCTGTCAGGAAGGTGAAGTTGCAGTGAACTGGTCAGCAGGAGAAACCTCACTTTTCTTGCAGTGTTTGATGGTGGTGTAGCTCTGTGAATGTCTTGTTACAGAGTCAACTACGTGCCAGTGCAAGAGAAGGAGGAAGGGGAATCTCCTGTTTTGGCAGCAGTTGGCAATCAGATTGGCTTTATGGTTTCATGAAGACCTATCTGTAAGTTATGCCCACATCTGTAACTGTCTGGAAAGCTGTGGTTGTTGAAGGCTTTGCTTCCCTGCTGCCAAGTGCCGCCCCTCTCCTGAGCACTTCCACTGCTTGTCAGCTGCTTGACAAAAAGGCAGGTAAGGGGACACAAACGTGGCTGTCTGTGAGCTTCTAGGATCTGGTTAGAAATTTCTAGGACTGATGGAGAGAGTTGAACACATCGGGTTCAGATGGGCCTGTATGTTCACATTACAAGATGAAATAGGTGACTCTTGCGTGACTATAAAGAAGCATTAGCTCAGACCTGGGAAGCTGCAATTTTCTGGAAAATAAAGGAATCCACATAGTAGAAAGACACAAGAATGGCTTACCAAGACAGTTAGTAATGCACTAGTATAACTTGGGGGTGGGGGGAAGGAAAGGGAGATTTAGAAATCCCAGCCAGCTTATCTGGATCATTGGACTGGTGTCAAAGTACTGAAACTTGTGGGCTGGGGTGAGACAGTAGAAGGTCACCATCACCTCAGAAAAAAAAAGGAAAAAAAGCCCCAAGCAGTGTCTCTCCAAGGGCCTGGTTTTTTACTATCTACTGTTACAAGTGACACTAGAGATTACTAAAAGTGGAAGAAATTCGATGAACCAAACCCTTTTCTTGTTTTCTGGGTAGCGCCATTGTTAGCATTCTTGGCAGAACTTCACAGACGCTTTCCGTGGTTTTTCTGCTTGGTTGCACTTCCTGTCTCATTTATTGGCATAACGACGTCATTCTCACACACCACTGGGGAGGAGCACTGTGGTGTGCTCTGCCCCAGCTCCTGCAAGAAGAGCTTTTTCTTGCCTTGTTCCTGCTCCGATGGCTAAAATCCAAATGGAAGGTCCCTTTTTTGAGCCTCCCCTGGATGGAACTGCGATGCAGAGCAGGAGGAAGAGGCAGCAGAAGTGCCATGTCATGCCATCTTCATTAGGAAGCTACTTTCAGTAATGTCTGTTCACCTAATGTGGGTGAGCACTGGGAGGCTGTGTGAGTGCCTCCAGAGCCTGTGTGGAGCTGTGGAAGAGAAGGCAAGGGTAGAGAATATGCTTTCTGTAAGCAAACAAGACTGACAAAGCAGGAATGGGAGCTTCAAACACGTTCCTGCTCCTCTGGCCAGGCAGCCCTGCTCATGGGAGGAAAGCACTGAGAAAGTCCTATTTGCTGAGTGCTCTTTCATAGACCAGAAGAGCAGCAGGGTTTGTTTCTCTGGTTCTCCTGCCTGTCACAAGAAAGCAGGGTGGATGGAGCCGTTTGTCCTTGGGGGTTTTGCTGCAGAAGAGAGAGGAGTGTGGCTTCAAGAGGGGGAGCAGGTGGCCCTGCAACCCTGGGGAGCAGCCTGGGCCTGCTGCCTGGTGAGGTCTGTACCTGTGCACAGGCCAGGTTCTGCTGTGCAAGCTGCAATTATGCACGGCGCTTTAAAGCGGTAGAAATCTGTGTTAAAATGAACTTGGGAAAACTACTTAAATCTGGCTCAAAGGAGCTCTTCCAGCATGAGTCATCTGCAGCTGTGGAGAAGCCCTGGGCAGAGCCTTCCTCCCCCCTGCTGAATGGAGCTGTCAGAGTGCTCGGAGCCAGGGCAGGGAGAAAAAATACCCCAGTTCATTTCCTAAAGAGGTATGCATGGGAGAATTCCCCACGGCGGCACCGGTGGGTGTTTGTGGCTCTGTGTTTTTCAATCCCTCAGCTCCACATAAGAAAGTTGGGCAGCTTGAAACACCCTGAGCCCATACCCAGGAAGCAGACAATAGTGTTGTTACGCCTGTTGCTGCAGAGGAAGTGGCTTCTGTTACAACCAACAAGCAATCTGCCAAAGTCCATAATTTGGGTGGTTGCCAGAATAAATTTGACATGAAATTATTTTGCTTCTTTGACTTTTGTCTTGTTGTCTGGAGATGTTTCCCTTGCTTCCTAACATTTAAATCTCACATATGGCAGGATTTCTACCTCCTCACACCTGCGTGCCCCCCTCCCCCCCCAAAAAAAGTAATACAGACTTTGAAATTGTTAACAGAGAATCCAGTCTTTATTTAATGATGAAAATATTCTTGAATGCTTTCAAGAGGGTAGCAAAAGTGAAGCTAAACCATAGGTAGCTATAGCGTTTCTCATGGCTTTGTCATGCCATTGGAAATATGACATACTATTGCAGAAAAGACAATCTGTGGAAGTTGGACTTGATGTTGGAGGCATCAGGCGCCCTCTTGTGCTGTTTCTCCAGGAGCAGCGTGAGGTGAGGAGCTTCCCAGGAGCAGAGGCCGAGCCAAGCTTCAGCCTTGGTTTTAGTTTAGTTTTGGGGGTAGCTGGTGTGTGCTTTGGCACCTAATCGTGATCCAGTGTGGTTCTGATGTGTAGGAGTTACTTGTTGATGGTCCACAAACTTCACCCTAGCCATACAGTGTGGCCATTTAAAATAAAGACTTGAACAGAAAAAAAAGAGACTTAGACTTACCTCTTCCAAAAGACAAAAATCAAATCTTCAGATTCATGCAAAAGTAGCAATGTCTTCTAAGCACTAAATTTCTCTGATGGGCCAGATTTTAAGTCGAATTTTTAACTTCACAGACTGTTAATAGTATGAGAAGTTTAGATTTTGCTTGTTTGTTTCTTTAGATTGTGCTATATGTTTATAATCATTCACCTCTTTTGGCTGTAAGAGTATCAGGAAAATGTGCTGCATCTCCTTGGAAGTCTGCTGTGGGTCTAGTCAAATGCTTTTTCAGATTGCTCACTGCAACTGTCTGATAATACTGAATTTCTCCAGATACCAGACCATAAACAGAGGTGCAAACTCCAGAGTAAATGAGCTACATCAGTTTGCAAAGTTAACTAAACAGTTATGTCAGATCTGAAAACATGAGTCTTTGGTTACTTAATGCCTAAAGAAATAAGTTTACCATTTTTTGATATGTGGAACTTGAAGTCATCCAAAGGACACAAATACCATTTTTCTGGCCTGATGCAAAGTCTCAAACTTAGTGGTACCTCCAGGATGCAAACACTACTAAGCATAACATGTGCCTTGCCAGCACTTTTCTGGCTTTTCAGAGATTAAAGATGTTGCATATTTCAGGCTTATTGACCTAGAGCAGTTTTAGAGTGGGGTACCTGCCATTCTGTGACAACATTTATAGCGAAATAGTAGTTTCTATATCAAGTTTCTCTCTGCATGAAAGCTCCTGAGGAATATGGCCATTTCACAGAGCAGCATCTAGAATATGAAAGGGGAATTACTGTGCTGGGCCTGGCTGACATCCATCTATCTGATACTGATCCTTTCTGCAGCAGACACTGTAAGCAGGTGCCTTGATAAAAGCCTGAGAGCAGATATAAATGCTTCTTCCTGGATTGCTGTCCCAGCTTCCAACAGTTTTCATGTCCTGAGCTGAATGTGAAGTTTGTGTGTTTAGCAAACCTTGATAGATTTAGTTCCCAAGATTTTTCCAGTCCTCCACTGAGCTAATACTAAACTTTTGCATTCACAGCAACCTTGTTGCACTGATGAACTCAGTCCATTGTGAGCACTGACCATCTTGTCTTCTGTCTCCTATTTTAAACAATTATTTGCCTCAGAAGGACCATCTCATAACCATACCTGATGCTGTGTGAAAAACAATCCCAACTAACATTTGGGAATCTGTGGAGTACTACTGGTGGGGGGTGGTGGGGAAGTACCCTTCCTTTGCTCACTGAAGTCTTTGTGCTTATGTTTTTCTCTCCATGAAGAGCATGGGGAAAGTCTTCAGACAGACATTAAGAAAAAAAGGTTTTCTAAGTACAGTTTTTCTTGGTATTCTGCGAAGTACTGTGTGAAGCTCTTCAAAAGGCACAGGACTTCACCTTTGTGGGTTGCATAGCTAAATAGTTAATGAGTTCAGAGACAAATCTCCCAAGCAAAATCAGCCATTCCTGAGAACAGAATGTTGTCATTAATAATTTGAGCAAAGTGTGTAGTCGTTGTCATCTTTTGTTAACCCCACCTACCGTAAAATATCAACAAAAGGCTCCTTTGTGGCTGCACAGCTTTATGTCAGTGTTTAAAAATTTTACAGTGCCAGGTCTGATGTAGCTTCTGGGGAAGGATTATTCACAGATTTAGTCCTAAATTACCCAATGAAATGAAGCAAACTATGAGAAAGGGGGGAAAATGCTCAAACAAATCCAGCAACTTGGAAGTAAGTCATCTTTGTACTTTTTCTAAGCATCTGAATTGCTGCTCAATAAACGATGGAGTAACAATTCACAGAAGACTCTCAGCTGTACTGTAACGTTTTGATAAAGAAATGCACATAGTAGCATAGGCCTGATAAATCTGTGGATTCAAATGTGTGCACTGAGCATATACAAAAACTGACATTGCTGAAGTACAAGAGCAACACTTTGTAAAAGACTGAATCCAAATTGCTGCTTCACATTCTGTTCTTCTGCAGTTTCACAGTAGGTGTGTATATATGCTCCTCCCTAAAACGTACAATGTATTTGTATATGTAAGAGACGAGATGGTCAGTGCTCACAATGAACCGAGTTCCTCAGTGAAACAAGGATGCTGTGAATGCAAAAGTTTAGTATGACACAATTTATGACAACTGGAAAGTACTATCTTGCATTTACAGGAAGAAGGCAGGGGGCAGGCAAGAGTGTGTGTAGCAGAGCTGCTGGTTTGCAACAATCCTTATTCAGTATTGCAGTAGTTAAATCCTGCCTTTTAAAAAATAAATTAATTCCACCTTCCTAGATGTGTCCAGGAGCCAACTCTGAGCTCCATTGCCACATTCTGTCCTTGCGTGCGAGATTATATTTCCAGATAAGCATGAATAGAGTTCAAATGAATCTATCAATAATCAGTGGAAAGGATGTCATAATGCAAAGTCTGATACTGTACAAAAATATACAAGTCCTTGAAAATGTGTTTGGAAAGGAACTGCTTTATTCTTAACATAGCTGCAGGTCTGGCAGCAACAGCTCATGAAGAGGTGTGGGAATTAGCTGAACAGACTCCCTGCTGGCAAGGAGAGCTAGGAGGCTGTATGCTACTGATAGGAGACTGACTCTTCATTTTAAATCCCTTTGGGCAAAGGAAGGTAAATTATTTTTCTTCGCTGATGAAACACATTGTGAGGCAAAGCCACAATCGAGAAGAAAAAAATAAGTGTTGAATGGAAATAAAATCTCCAAAGTCAAGTGAAATAAGGTATGTAAGATTCCAATTTCTTTTAGGCTGTCATAATCTCTTAGATTCATCACAATGAATTCAGCTAAAAGAAGATGTATGAGGAAGGTGGGGAAAGGAAGAGATGGCTGAAGATGAAACACATTTTTAATTGCTCCATTGCTAGTTCTCTGGTTCGGATCTGCTTATAATTAAGCTAAACTATTTCCAGTGGAATTTTTCTTTGACGTATTTGCAGTGATGCAGAGTATGTGTGGTACTGTGCTGAGTCTAAGGAAAGGGCAAACAGAAATACTCCCTTGTCCTGTGAATACCACAGTCTCTCTAAGGACTCCCATGAATATCAAGCAGGCACTTTTCCCAAAGTCTGCTTTGTTACAGCATTGTTTATAGGGAACTTAAAAAGCAAACTGTAATGATGCCCTCTGGTGACTCCAAGAATTTTTACACTACAATGAAATAAAAAGCAAGGTGGAATTTGGTCTGCTAAGTATTCTGGCAAGTTGGACTATTCATTAAAGGTTAATGAGCAAATCAGAGCTCCTAGAGCTCAATCAGGCAATATAAGGCATACACATACAGAGGTCCAGGACTACCTCCAAGTGTTGTGGGAGCAGAGCTGTAATGTGTAAGACAGTCTCTCACCCTACGGTGCAAGTAATCTCTTGTACATTAACAATTAAAAGAAACCTACCTTTTGGCACTGCAAACTGATAATTTATTTTCTAGTGGTTAGAGAAAAAAGATAAACAAGCCTCTTGAGCTTTTCTTGAGGCAGAGAATGTGGAGGATGTTAATTGGTTATATGAAATCTTAGAAATTAACCAGCTGTGCAAAGGAATGTCTCCTGTATATTCTACATGTAGTGTGGCTGCCGTGCAGTCTCTGGAAAGCTGATTTCTTCCATGCACTGTTTCTGTTCCTGCATATTGCTTTTTATATGCATGACCTGTCTGTAGTATCTAATGTCTCTATATTTACTGCCCATCATTTCCCCACCATACAGGCACACGTGACTAGTACTGTACTGACTCTGGAGCTCGTGTGCTTCTTCCTCTGTTCTGGTTGAAAAGGACTCTCTTTATTTGCAGGGTTGTGTTATTTTACAGCCAAGTCTGTGGTCGTATAGTGTCTGCAGACTAGTGCAGGTGGAAGGAAACAAGTAATTGTGGCTGGGAATGGATGGAATAGGTGTGGGCATCCCCTTCAGTATTGCTTCTGTTTTAAATCATTACTATGAAGCTATGTCCTAATTCATATGGATGCAACACTGGCAAGGTAATGAAATTACTGAACTTTAGGGCAGTTAGCCCAACAGAAAGCCATCCACAAGCAGATAGAAGCAAGGGAATGAATAGGGGATTAAAAAAAAACAAAAAAAACCCCAACACAAAACCCCCCATATCCTCCACCCAAAACAGTGTTAATAACTTTGTATGAGGTATGAAGTATTAACTAATTACTTCATCTTTATTAACTGAATTGTTAAATTAGGCTTATACTCCCAATAACTGTATCAGGCTAAGTAACTCTCTGCTTTTAAGCATTCTTCCCCTGTGCCATGCTTGGGAGGGGATGCATGTCTTCTCATTCATATCCTTTGCAAAACAGCCCCTTAGGCACAGTGTAGATCAACTGGTTTTTATGCATATTTTCTCTAAGAAAAACTAAAGGAGTAAACAAAATATTTCTTCTGACAAGATGCCTACTTTGATCATAAATGTTAAGATCAGGAGGTACAAGTATGATTTTATTCTTCCTTCCCAAACAGTATAATCTGTAGAATCTTCTTCACTAACTTCTTCATTAAGTCAGTAATTTCCCTTTCAATTGCAGTTTGTATTTTAGGAAAATACTTTATCTTGATTTTACAGGCCATTTAGTATCTGTAAAGGAGTTTGTGATATCATTTTTAGGTCTGATAATGCATCAGGGAAGGGCTGTTTTTCTGTGCTAGTATCTGCAGTGTTTCAGTGTACATGTCTTGCAGTCACACGGTGCTTTCTCCTGGCCAGAACAGTTACCCAGGTTCTTTGAGGAGGAGAATAAACCCTTTGATAAATTCATACATCTTTAGTGCAACATCTGCGAATGTAGCACACCAAAATTAGTGCTTTTTTAGTGGCCATGCCCAGCCTTTCATTTCTAGCTAAGCTGATGTTTCAAAGAGCCCCTGCTTCCTTCATGATCAAAATTGGAATTTCTTCCTTTGTCTGCTGGCCTCCTGATTCTTTCACACAGATTCATGTAGCTTGACGAGTTGTCTTCAAGCTCCTCTTCCTATTGCAAATTTATGTCTCATGTGGTGTGAGAAAATCACTTGAGCAGTGATTTTTCCTGTGTCCAACCATCTTCCTCCACAAAGGAACTTCATTGCTCTTCAATTTAGCCTCAGTGAGGTTATCAGGCTCACTGCCCTGTCTTCATCAGCTGGGGGCTGATCAAAGGTACATGTGATGTCTTCTGCTTTCCGCAGTCTGCCAGCCTTTGAGATGATGAAAACAGCAGTAGAAGGAGACATGGGTTTTGGTATGGTTGTATGACTGGTTGTAGAACATTGTCTGTACACATCTTTTCAGCTGTACAGTAGGTCTGTTATACAATCTGCTATAACAACTCTACACAAGGAATGTGTAGAACAGAGCTGATTTGAGTACAATGCCCATTAAGGGGTCTGCTTTCTTTTCCAGTTCTCTCCATCCATGAGTTATTCTGTTTTAAAAACTGGAGTAAGACCTAGAAAGGAACACGTATTCTACAAGTGTTTGGGGGACAGCTCTGAAGCTCATAAGGTTTTGGATGTAAATGTGCTCGTATATTTCTTCTTATCCTATGCAGAGGGAACTCTAAGGCAACATTTTCAAGATTACGCCTTTGGGTAAACTGGCCTTTGGGTATAGGGATTGCTGGTATATAGATAGCTCCTTAGGGGAGGCTGCCAAAGGGAGATTTTTGCCTCAGTTATGATTCAGATAATTTGCCCTCTTACCTGTCAGCGTGTCAGTCCCCCCCTCTGTTGGTACTTCCCTGCTCTCCTTGTGGCTTGTATTTTTATACTTGCTCATAGCAGCATTGGTTCTGTTTTCACACAGGCTTTCACTGCACTGGGATTGTTTCTTACACAGGTGAAGGCTGCTCCTACAGATCATCATCCTGGGCAGAAGCACCAGCAACTTAGCCCAGGACAGGATATGAAACTTGTCAGTTAGATGACGTTGCTGTGCAAATCAGATCACCATATTCCACTTCCCTCTGTGCTTTGTTATAGTAGGTTTAGGAGTTTTGAACAGAGAGATATTGGCTACAAGAAAAGGGTTGTAGAAATACAGAGAACCATGCAGAGCTATAGAGAAGTTTCACACCTGAGGCACATGGAGAATTATCCTTTGATGTCATCCATGGGAGGGAGTCTCCAGTCATTCAACTTCTCCACTGATGTGTTGAGGCAAGTGACAGTTCTGCAGTGGAAAAGAATGTCCCAAGTGCAGCTTTTCCAGAAGCACCTTGACCTGGAGGTTTCTTGCTCAGGAATTAATTTGCTTGTGAAAACTCATCAGTGCATGGAGTCTGGGGTGACAGAGTTGTGGGCAGATTGCTGTCATGGGGATGAGGATGCACAGCTGTAAGCAAGCCTAATTAAGATCTCTGACGAGCTTTCCAGCATAACTGCACCAGTAATTGTCAGGATCTATGAAGAAAATAAAGGTTAGTTGTTCTCTTAGTCCTGAGAGTTGCAGAAGTTTATAATCATCCTATCTTGTTAGGAATGAAATACACTGAGGCCTGTTAAAGGAGGCAGTGGTTGCTATTCACTGGTGATAACAAATAAAAGCTTTCAGAAATAGCCCAAGATGAGTCTGGCAGCAGTCAACTGCCCTGTAATTTTAAGATTGGAGAAATGATTAGAAAAAGGAAGCAGAGCATAGCAGAACTCACAGCCGGGTAATTCCCATGAGTTTATCTGGAGCTTGAGCTGCTATCACGAGTGAGACCCAGAGTATCTGAGTGTCCTGAGCTATACAGGTTTGTACTGCAAATCAGCCTTCTGGGAAAAACAGAAGACACGAATGTTTCTGACAGAACAGTTCTGTGAGCAGCTTTTTCCCTTCCAAGACACCAGCCTTATAAATAGCACTGATACCAAGGTCTACTTACTCTATATACATTATACCCTAGCCTTTTTTTTTAATTAAAAAGTAATTCGCTTGAAGATGATCATTGCAGGAAGTGGCCCAGTTATGAAGATACTGGGGCCAAATCTTCTGTAACTCCTGTAAACAAGTTTTGCTTGATTCTGGCAGCACAAACCAGTTTTAAACCTGGTTTGAAATGGCTAGCATTTGTGGAAGTCCACTGCATATGATAATGGACAGAAAAAAAGGGTGCCATCCCAACAGGTACCTGCTATCAAGAAGCCCAGTTGGCAGGCGCTATGCAGGAAAAGTGACCTGGAGTCAACACCTGAATGCTGACTTTTCATGTGGGACAGGAAATTGTTGAATGTCTGGAGTATCTGGTTTATTTGCTGTCAGCTTTTCAATCTCCTAAACAAGATAAATACAATGACACGTGGAGTTTGTGAGTCCCTGTGCTGGCATTGTGAACACTCTTCTGCATAAGAGAGGGTGGTGAAGCAGAATAATTAAAGCATCCCACTGTGCAGCCAGATGTGCAAGTTTATGTCTTCATTTGCTAGCCCCTCACCAATGAAGGTGAAAGAGGTCTTTTGGGATCAGTTAAGTCCAAGGAAGCCAGGTGATATATTAACCTCTTTCCTCCAGGACAGGGTGAATTGCAGAAATGGATGTGCCCTGGCCTTGTTCACCAATCTACCAAACATTTGAACCTTTCAGCCTGCATTCATTCAAACTCTTAGGCTGGTATAAAAAAATTGGTCTGTTGCCATGTACCCTTGGGATGCTGCTTGACTTCCCGGGATCATCAGTTTTACAGTAATACTGTCAACATGTGCTTCAGAGTAAGGCACAAACCCAAAGGGATTCGCTACTTGTGTGACTGCAAAGGCACATTCTTCTTTCCTGGCTCTGACATATATACCTTGGGGAATATTAGATTGATGCATATGGTAAGATATCAGCATGCATTGATTAAGTGTATTCAAAAAAGGGTGTTTAATTGCTATTGTGTAGGAAAAAAATCAGCTTGTCCTTTTGAAACACCCTGGTGTGGTTGGATTCAAGAATTATTTATTAGGGAGACTTTAAAGTAGGATGAAAGTAAGAAATCCTATGAGAAAAATTTCTGTTTGTTTCTTACATTTTCTCCACTCTTCCCTCACCCTGAACTATTCAATATGGCTAGAAAGAAAAACCTTTCCAAACCCTTTCAATCTAAAATATCATCAGATGGAGCAAAAGGAAAGCTGAGCTTGCCCCAGAAGCATTCCCATACAGAAAGGTTAGGTGCTCCAGCCCCAGAGTTTGGGATACAGGGAAACTATGAGTAGCAAGATGTCTATGCTGTTTGTGGAGGGGGGATCACAGAGTGTCTCACACTCGGACGCTTCAGGGGACAATTTGGCAGAGCAGAAGTCATCCTTCATTTTGATGATGTGGTGACTCTGGTGGCAATACCAGCCTACAGATCTCTGTCTTGTTCTCTGTCCCTCCTTGCTGGTTTCCATGCCAGGGGCATAATACTTGTGGCTGGATAAAAGCAGTTCCGTACAAACAGCACTGAAGTCCAGAACACTCACAGGGCAGAGTGGTGGTGTCCTTTAAAGCCCAGCACTGATTGGATTTACAGCATGACTCCATGAGCAGTTGTATGCAGGTGATGGCCTCTCCCATTGCTGGGGTGGTAAGGGTGCACTCGTGCACTCTGCTGAATAAGGTCCTTGCTTTAAGCCTGTAGGTATATTCTAGAAGGCTCTGCTCCAGCTTCAACTCCATCAAATCATGATCCTGGGAAATAAAACATCATAAAATGTAGTGTCTCTGTGCTTCAGAGCAGCTGAGGTGGCATAGGAAAGGTTCAGATGTAGGTAATAATTTGCTGAGCTCCACCAAAACTGCTCAGTACTGTCACCTCTTTTAATGAACAGTACTGTCACAACACTGCATTCAGTAACATGACTTTGAGGAGAATTTAAATTGAACAAAGATAGAAATACAATCTACTAAACAGCTATAACTTTTTCTAGTCATACTGGACAGGAGAGGTGATAGAATTTCAGGTACTGCAAGATTAGGTGAGATAGAACTACCTCAAGTTTTGTAACACAAGTCTAGGTTTCTAACTACTTGCTAAAAACAAAAGTTAGGCTCTTTCTCTTACTCTAGTCAACTATGAGTACAAGCAATTACCTAAAAGCTTATTTTTCTATGACATTTATTACAAAGAAAATGAGAGAAACTGCATGCCAACATTTATTATAATTTCATTAGCATCCAAGTAGATCTAATTTATGTGGAGGTTCTGTTTCCAAGATGAGGATCAAATGAATCTCATCCGACAGACAATTGAGTTATAAAGGCTTCACATGAGAACTGTTCTCCAACAGAATGTAAACAAGACATTGATTTAATAAGGTCAGACATACAATAGGGAACTAAATTATAGCAGGACTCATCAACCAGCAACACATGCTAGACCTTCTCAAATGGCTCAAGTTAGCATGCAGTAAAGCAAAAGTTTTAAATTAACCCTAGTATTTTACCCTCTGGGCAGTAGAACTAGAAGTTAGAGGAAATAAGTTTATAAACTGTAGAAGTAATACGACCCCGTGTGACAAGTTGTAAAGATTTTAATTTCTCCCAAAGACTCACAGATCTTCACAGTGTTAAATAGCACTGTAATTATTAAATCTTGCATGAAAACCCCAAGGAAACAAACTGTAGCATAGATGTAACATCTGAGACTTAAAATTTATGTTCTGGGAACTGACTGAAACCATACAAGCAGAAGATCCGTGGAGCAAAACGCTGAAAGGGCATCCCCGCTAAATGCCTTGTGGAAAGTGCTAAGCAAACTGGAATAGTTCCAAAATATGTAGGTGGGATTGCTCTTGACAATGCTGGGATTTACTCCATTATTGTCCAAGTGACTCAGCTGAAATTACCCACAATCTACTAGACATACTTTATTGTCAATACAATTTGCCCTGGCCTTTCCTCTCTATGGCTACATGGCCTTAATTCACCTAAATTTCTATCATGATGGTGCCAAGTGGTCCCGATAACACCACTGCACTTTCCATATCCAAATATTATGTAGACTCATCTACATTTTCAGGACAATGTGTCATTGCCTTGTATCAACATTTTCTTTGTTAACCCACTGCCAAGAGAAAGATACTGCCTTCCCTGCTTTTGGACTGAGCTCCTTCTCTTCTGTGACATTGCCAGTTGTTAAATGACCTTGAAACTAGTTCCCAAACACAGAAAAGCACTTATTTGAAGCCATGATGCTTAATTAAACAGTCAATCCATGAATCCTGTTTGCTTTTACTGTGGCAGAGCAAATAGGCCTTTTGTCATTCAAAGATGGATTGGGCTATATCAGCTTTGTGCAGATGAAACCACAAGGTTTCCACTTCTGTATCCAACATCTGTATCTAGCAGGATGATATCCTCTGATGCTGTAGCCCACCACTCTTTGACAGAAAATAGGGTGTTCTTCCTGCCTTTTTACCTAGAATATTGTTTAACTTAAGTATTGGATCAGGATTTAATCAGTCAATTCATAGCAGTTCATGTAATCTCAAATGGAGATTAAAATCCAACCCAATGCATGGATTGCAGTATTTTCTTTTTAGGGCAGCCAGTGCCAGCTGCTTCAGCAGAAGGTTTAAGAAGCTCCTTAGAGGACAAGTATCAAATATTCTTGAATTCTGCCTCTGAGCATTTGAGAGATGGGGCTCTGAAGCACAGTGGTTTATACCTCTACCAATTTTTCAATCCTGTCTAAAAAATGTCAAACATCCTCATTACCCTCTTAACTGTCCAGTGATGTTTTGGAACCTAACTCTCAACAATACCTATTGACATGGATTTTGCAGGTTGGCTTAAGGTGTCACCTTCCTCTGCTCTTACAAATCTGCCGTTTGTAATTGGCTTGCTTTCCATTTCACTGTGTTTCCCTTATTCACCTGTCGTACCAAGATACATACTGGAGCTCTTAAGCATTTTTCATCTTCTGGTATTTCACTCAATAAATTAGATGCCTATGCACTAAATGTTCCCCTCCATCTCTCCTGTCTCCCCAGGGAAGGAAGCCTTGTTGGAAGGCATATTGGCCACCAAAAGATGCTTGGCCAGGTACTATGCAGGTCAGAGCATCCAGTTCCCTAAGTCTAGGTGCAGCTCGGGTGCCCTTTCTCTATATTCTGTTTGCGTAAAGTTCTCTGTATAATATTTTATTTTAATCAATAATTAATTCTCATATAAATACCTTACTGTGTTCTTTAGGATGAAGCAAAACGTACCATTGCTCTTTCTTAAGTCTTCTTAATATTGGATATCCCAATGCCAAAACAGCTGCTCTTTTATTTTGGATGAGGGCCACAGATCCTAAAAACTGTGTAAGAACCTAATTCCTTTAAAAAATTTATTCACAAAAATAGATTCTAAAGTACTTGACCACTTTCAGAAATGCAGGCCAAACAAAGTGTGCTGAAACTTGCATCTTTGGTTGTGACTTTGCAAGACGAAACAAGATAATCTCTGTGTCTCACAAGGGTTCCTGTTACCAGCCAGGATAAGGAAGAGGCCCTTCCTGGAGCAAGCAGCCAGGAAGAGACAGGACCTAACAGCTAACACGGAAAGAAACCTATAAACTGAACTCCAATAGTGCTAGTAAGTGAAATTGTAGGGACTCTGGAGATGATGGGGGACTGCAGGAAGAAAACAGGTGGCTGAATTTTGAGGTATATGAAGAAATTTTTAAAAAATCAGTATTTTATAGGGTACTGAATGGCACAAAAGAACTACTGGACCCCAGGCTAACACTTTTCAAGCCACTCTACTGGCATGTCATAACCAGACCAGAACACAATTACAAATAACAGGAAATCTACCTACATAATGCCAAGAGAGCGAGTCAGTGTTAGTCATTTGATGTTTTTCTTAATAATTGGGGATTTTGCCCAAATACTACTGAAAATTACTTCTCCCGCTGTAGTACCAGAGGATATTTAGTGTATATATGTATATATGTGTGTGTGTGTATTTTTTTTTCTCAGATTTCATGCCATCACTTTGCCTGCCCACAACATTTACCAAACTTTTACCATCCTTATAAAAAATTAAACTTGCTTATTAAAATAAATTCCCTCAGAAGCTTCCGAGCAAAGTGTCTCAGCCCTTTGCAAAGCACAGTTAGCTCATGGGACAGAAACCTCTGTGGAGAAAAGGGAGAACTTGTGCTGTTTTGGTGACATGAATTCCCTTCATCTTTATACCCGTGTAATCACTAGTATACAGAAAAGATGTTCAATACTGGTCTAGCAGCATCTTTTTAGCATTAAAGTATGCTGTACACAAAACAGTGAAGACAGCCTTTCTTACATTTTTTGACTATTTTTTATTTTCAGGTTTTTAAACCACGAGATTTATAATAACTAATTAAATAACTATCAAATATTTAATAATGCAACCCATTGTTACACTTAGGTATTTTAGTTTCTCAGCATTCAGTGCTTTGAAAGTCTGTATTACCATTTGAAACAAACTAGGAATAACTTGTTTAGAGAATTTTGCTAGAAGATCCATTGGCTGACACTTGTAACTTACTTGAAATGATTTATCATGCCTCAGTTAAAAGCAGCCTTTACTAATGGGTAACAGCTTTCTGTGGTGTTGATACTCCCTCTTCTGCAAGCAAAGTCACATGTGCGGGGAGCTGCCTACGGGATGGAGCAGAATCCAGGAGAACACAGGGCACCACAGGCTATTCTCAGACCTATTATGGCAGGTCTGCACTCCAAGGGACTGGTTTCTGGACAACCCAAACAAGGTGTAAGTTAATTACATGCTTTATAGGTCAGCTGCAAGCCTCTTGTCCCAAATGTGGAGAGCACCAGGTGGGCTGTTTTATATGTAAAGCAGTATCTTATGGGGAAGGCAAGTTTGGTCATACTGATTGATTAAATCGGATTTTTAAAGACCAAGGTTGACCTGAGAAACCCACAAAGAGCACATATCCATAGAAATGCCTTGTCTTCGTTAAAAGCACTCAGGTAAGAGGGTCACTGAATTCAGGATCAAACCTCATCTCTGTAGGTGTCATGGTCCAGTAGGGAGGTAAATTTGGTTGAGAAAAATGTCCTGTGTCAAACTAAGTACCATCAGGGAGCTTTTTGTGTGGCATAAACCACCTATACCAGTACAATGCTTCCTAGCCTGGTTTTGGCCTGAGGGAAAGATGGTCACCCAGATGAGGCTGAGCTAAGATTTGGGAATTAGTATGTGCCAGGTGCCCTTTCCAGTGGGTAGCCTGGGTGAAGGCATGTTGCTTTAGAGGCTGAGACTTCAATAGAAAGGGTGTTTGACATTCTCTGCCAGGGAATGGTTTCAGACAAGGTTAATTTACTGTAATAAGTTAATTTTAATTTGTATACATGGAACTCTGGAGTGTGGGTGAAACCTTAGAGGGACAGGCATTGCAGCTGCCTTGGCTTTTCTCCTGCCCCAGGGGATTCAGATCTCCTTGGTGTTCATGGATTCTCTGCTGCTGCACAGCAGGAGAGTGTCTCCTGCTCCCAATTTTGAGTAGTTTGGTAGCAAACAGAGGTGTGAGGAAACAGGGTGGCCATTGCAGGAGTGATATCAATACCCAAGTGTGCATTAGTGTTACTCTGTGCTCCTGGTTTCCTGCCAGAGGCCCCAGCTGCAGATCAGCTTCTGGGAGGGAAGGGAAACCTTTCCAAAAGGAGTAGGACCTCATGTGGAGACTTGTGGTCCTGTGTCTGTGCTGCTGGGGACCAGCTGTGGACCATGTGTCAATCACTGATGAAGGTCACTCATGAGGCATAATTTAGCACTATTCTCTGTGATGATCCCATCACTGCTGACCCACACAGGCTGGCAGGATGGGAAAGGTTGCAGTGCCTGTGGCTGCATATGTGCACATAAGCATGTGAACTGTTTGCCAGGTACAAAACCCCATTTACCTCCCACTGCTGTACCTTTGCAGTAGCTCTTTTGAGTCAGGACTAAGAAATCTCCAGAGGACCAGCATCTCTTGTGTAAACAAACATGCTTGCAGGAAGGCACTGGGGCCCTATCAGAAAACAAGATGGTTGGAATGATAAAGTGCCAGTATAGTCTTGAAGGAGCTGGGTTTGCTAAGAATGTGCAGCTTCATTAAGGAGTTTTTGTGGGTTAAAGCATGTTTGAGCTGGTAAAAGTAAATGAGGGGTAGGCCCTGATGCCCAGGCAAACACCCAAAATGGCTACACTCCCAAGGCAAAACCTTGGAGCCGACAGAGTTCCTGCAGGGTGAAACTGCTGAGCAGAAATTGCTAAAATGCTTTAATTAAACCACAGAGAGGAGAAAAAGGCAGGTGTTTCTCAGATAGGAGAGCATCTTGTGGTGTTTCCTCATGGGACTCAACTGCAATGGATCAGAGAGAAGTCATTGTTTCACAGAGGATCTCTGGCCCAAATGTCAGCCCTTGGCATCTTCCTGCAAAGAAGAGTAAGGATGCAGAGGTGTTACAAATAAACCTACCCAGAGAAATGGAGTTGGGAGGCTGGTACTGCCCCCTCGTCATGGCAGCCCTCCCTCCTGCCATGGCAGGAGCTGGGTGGAGGGATGTCCTCAGCATGTCCAGACCCTGCTCTCTTGATTATTTTTTACATGCTTAATTTCTTTGGAAGTGTTCAATTGATTTAAAGTGCACATCAAGGGGGCACAAGGAGCAAACAGGTTCTCCACAGAAATCTTGTGAATTGTTGCTCAGCCATTCACTGTTGCAGGCAAAAGAGGCATCAGGAGATGCAAGAAGGAAATCTTAAAAGTTAATTATTTACTGGTTTATAACTTTCAGCTACTTCAGCCTGGCAGGTTTGATAAGGAGGCCTGGAGCTTCAGCAGAAGCAATTAGTGTGACTTCTATGAGATATTAGTGAGTAATTGTGCCATTGTTTATTTCCTGTAAAGTGACAGACCACTAGAAAGGGTTTGTTTGCTGTTGGTAGATCATTTGTGTCAGGGTGGATGAATTCACCAGGAGAATGGCAAGTAGGAGGGATGTAACAGGCTTTCTCCATGACAGTACAAGGACATATGTGGGCCTGATATTTCTGGGTCTGAGAGATTTTAGCCTGTTAGCAGTTGCTAACTTTTTCCCAAGGAAAAATTTGTCAACTGCTAACAGGCTAAAATCTCTCAGACCCAGAAATATCAAGCCCACAGACATGCACTTCCCCCCATCTTGTTCTCTAACACATCTTCTCTTGCTTTTTTTTCTTTGGTATTAATAATGGTGATGATCCTCAGAGCCGGGTTTGAATTGGTATTAGCTCTGAGAAGACCCCAGGAGGGGAAGAACAGTGCCCTGAGTAAATGGATGCTGGCAAAGGGACAAATCACAGGGTAGATTTGTGCATCAGTCCTAGAAGACTAGCATGAAGATGGAGGTGTCCTTGATAATCAATATTGAATAAAACAGTGGAAGAAGTAGCAAAGATTGTATTTCCCTCCATTTGCAGGTTTCCTTTTCCAGTTTATATCACTTCCTGCCAGACATGAAATTGAACCCCTTTGTATGCAGGAATAATCCAGTTCACCTCAAACCAATTCCTGTCAGCTCTGAAAATGAAATATGAGAACTACTAAAAATAAGCAACAACAGGGCATGAAATAAATAATCTACTGCTTTGTCCAGGGAGAAATACTTTCTGACTTGGTCATCAGCAAGTAATTATCCTTGTGGGAACTGGCTGAGAGGTTAACATATCTAAAGTACATAGCTGACCTTGTCTTGGGGAAGATAGTGGTCTGGGATACTTTTTATGCCCTTTTCAGGTATGATTTTAAGAATAATGGTATAGAAGTTACTTAGAAAGCCTCTCTTTTCAACAGGGAGTGATTTATAATTTGGCTTTCTTTTTTTCTGGAGCTCCTGAGCATTTGAAAACTTCAGAAGTTCTCAAGGCCAATATTCAATTGTTACAATTTTGGAAGCATTGTGAAAGATAAAGACCAACAAACTGAGGATGAATGGGAAATATATTTTCTAAAATGCTTAAGCCCAAGCAAATACTTGAAATCTGTGAGTACCAGTACAGCCAGAAAAGGAAGTAGAAAGGAAAATTATGCACACAAAATCCTGTTCAGCTTGATGTTGGGAAAAACTGATGTTGGGAATCAACAAAGGCATCTGAAACAAACAAATTATCCCTTTGTGAGAATACCTAAAGTTCTTTGTAATGAAAAAAAAGACACAATAACTCCTAGGAAATAATATAAATTAATATGAACCACCAAAGACGTCCCAAGGATGGGATGCAAGGCAAAAATAAAAAATAGGGCCTGTCAAGGCACTTTTGAAGTGATGCAAATCTGCATCAGTGAAACCAAGATGGCCATAAGCAGCACTGCCCTTACAGTCAATTTCAACACTTGTACTTAGGACTTTTTATTCCAAGGTTTCTTGAAGGTTGAGTGGACTGAATGGCAAAAAAAGAAGTCTTTTCTGCACTCCCTCCCTGTGTGCTGAACCTCAACTGGGCTAATTCTTTGCAGCTGCCCAGGCAGAGAGCCAGACCCTTCAGGTAGTGGATTATGGACAAAACAAGAGAAGGAGTTCTGGCATCCTCACAAACAGTACACCCTTGGGCAGGGGAAAGCCCAGAAAATATCAAAGTGCCTCGTATTGCTCTCCCACATGTGCTTTGCAACAGCCAAGATAAAGAGCATCCAGCAAAGCAGTATAATGTAGCACTGGGACTCCAAAAGCTACACCATGGAGAAGGGGAAGGGATGTAGGTCAACTCTGCTCTCTTCAATCAGAACACACGGTTTTACATATCTTTATAGGGACCTTTCATGCATGTGCACAATAAAATTAATGTGGATGTTAAAAACCTCTTCTTCACTATAGTCCTGTCATTCTGTCATCCCTCCACCCTCCCTCCTTCATGCTGACTAAACCTCTAATACACTGTGTTTTGAGTTCTCGATAATTTTTTTCTGTTTGAAAATAGTTGGTACCCTCCTGATTTCATTGCTTTACTATTATATTTCTCTTCAAATAAATGATCTCTGGTGTAGTCTATCTTTGGCACAGCACCTTCTCTTCCCCTAACAGAAGCTATCTCCTAGAATCAAAGAATGGTTTGGGTAGGAAGGGATCTTAAAGGCCATCTATTTCCAATCCCCTTGCTGTGGATAGGGACACTTTCCATTAGAGCAGAGACCCATCCAACCTGGCCTTGAACACTTCCAGGGATGGAGTATCCACAACTTCTCTGGGCAACCTGTGCCAGTGTTTCACCACCCTTATTGTAAAAAATTCCTTCCTTATATCTAGTTTAAATCTATCCTCTTTTAGTTTAAAACCATAACCCCTTGTCCTATCACTACAGGCAATAGGAACTCATATGTGAAGTGTTGAGAATTTAGAAATGATTAAACAAAAAATCATTATCACGTTTGTCACAGAACTACTGCTCTGCTGCTGTTTACTGGGATTCAGCTGGGACAATCTCTCTCCCAGTCTCTTACTTAGCTTTAATGGCAACAGGACAGTGACAGTAGGTTGGACTAGATGACCTTTAGCAGGCCCTTCCAACCCAAACTATTGTATGTTTCTGATTCAGACGGGGATGCTGGTCAGTGCTGGCCGACACCCAAAGCCAGCCCCAGGGCAGGCTCCCTGCGTGGATGGCTGGGGCTGTGTGGCAGGAAGGAGCTGTTGTTTCCTGCTCGCTTTGCTGGCTGTTGTTCTGCTCAAAATATGAGGCCAAAAAGAGACAGATTGGGAAAGCAAAGTCTGGTTGGAAAGTTTCAAGTGTTCTTGCTTATGAAGGATTAACCTTGCCCTTGTCAAGCAAGTGACCTGGAGATTTATATTAGCACCATCAGGACTCTCTGTCACCAGCCAAGGTCTGTGTTGTTTCTTAAACGAAATCAGAAGCCTGTCCTCCTGCAGGGAGGGTTGGCAGTCCCTGCTGTCTCCCTCAGCAGGCCTGAGTCTGCCCGTCGATTGGGCCAGGCCGTGCAGGATTTGGAGAGCTAAGTAAGGTATGCAGGCTCTGGCTGAGGGCTGCGGGGCGAAAAGGACCTCCCTGGGAACTAGCCTGCCAAAATCTGGCTCTGATAAAACTGCCCAACCCATCCTGTAAAGACTTTTACTGAAAAATCTTGAAATAATCACAGAGGAAATGACAGGAACTCAGGCCTCCCTTCCCGCCGTGGCCAGACACTCCCTGGCTTGTTCCCTGCCGGCCGCCCGGCACGCCGAGTCCCTGGGGAAGGGCCAGGGCTCCAGCTGCAGCACAGGCGGGCTGAGGCGGCAGGGAGCAGGGATTGCAGCCACGCGCTTCGTGCTCCGCTCCTCGTAGGAGCATGGAAATGTAGGGTCAAGTTCAAGGATTGCAGCGGCAGGAGAAGGAGGAACACAGCGATTCCTCTGGCCTTAGTGACATTTTGCTTATTTATACCAGCTGCAGATCTTATCTGGAACCTTGAGAGACTTTAGTGTGGCTTTCCTCATTTGCGTTTAAGAGGGCATTCAATTAACACAAGTGCCACATACTGAAATACCTGCTTTATGAGGGGGCAGGGCTGAACAGCTTAAAAATGCACAGGACTTTGGATTATATTACTTCCTATGGAACAGTTTCCAGTTCTGCTGCCCCAGACCATGTATCTCTTCCCTTAAGGGTGGATGAGATATAAAGAAACCACTCCCATATTATTATCAAGAAGGTGAGGCCATTGTGTTTGATTTTTTACCTTGTGGTTTGTAACGTGTCAGATCCTGGTGAGACAGTCTGAATCTGGCACTGGTTTGGTACCTTTGTAAATTACTGAACATCACAAGAGGATAATAAGGAATATGCTGTACATGTTCTACCTGTCCTCCATCCTGTCTTCCTTGGATGACCCCAAACATTATTTTAAGAGCAAAATCCCTCTGTTGCACAGCTTTCCTTTAATGCTCGTTTTTTTTTTTTTCTGGTGTGCACTAATGTATTTCTGTCGAAAAGCAGCTACAGAGGAGCAATGTGTCCACACGCTGCAATGCTCATGCATGTGTATGGGAGTGGTCATCAGTCCAAAATTATGCTCTTGGAAGCTGTGTTTCTAACTCCCCAAGATTCACCTGAAAAAAGCTCCAACTTTTAATTTGTGGGATTGCACAGACTGGTGGCAGCAGAATATAAGCAGGAAACGCGAGAAAACAGAGAAAACACACCACAGAGATGCTGCAATGTTTGGTAACAAGTAGGTTCCCCCCTTCTCTAGGATTCCTTCTGAAGGTTGCCACCAGCACCTTCCACTTGGTTGGCTTCATAGACCATCACCCTGCATCCTGGGTGGCGGCAGCAACCAGCAGGACATTTCCTGTACCTTTGCACAGCTCCAAGGTTGGTAAAGCTGCTCCAGACTCCAGAGAAAGTGTGTGAAGCCTGTTCAGCCTGTATGGAGAAGCTGACATTGCCTCAAGGCAGGGAAGGGACATAGAAACCTCCAAGTGATCCAGCCGGCCGTGGGAAGAGTCACAGAAAGAAGTGAGCAGGCTTCGCCCTGGTCTTTGGGCATCTGCAGTCGCTCTGAGGCTGCAAACCACTCATGGCTTGTCTGTCATCTCCTGCAGGGCAGAGTGGGTTGTGTCGGCCACATAAAGTGTGTATGAGTCCCAGTCCAGTCCAGACTGTAAAACTGGTTTAAATGAAAACAGATTGGAGCACTTCTTGGGCCATGGGCAGACATCATCTCTGGGATGTCACAGGCCCCTCAGAGCCACTGTCGGTGGGTTGTCCTTTTGCTGCATCGATGGAGCATTGGCCTTCCTCCCATCCCGTGACCCAACTCCCTGTTCTTGTTCCTTTGGTGGGCGACCGGAGAAGTGAGTGGCAGCAGCATGGTGACCTCAGGCAGGGCTGTGACAACTGGGGTGAGAATGAAAACCTCCAGCTGGCACCGCTCCCCACGGAGTGCCATCCTGTCTGCCACGTTTTTGCTTGATGCCTGATGAAGACATGAGCCCTTCTCAGCTGTTTGCTGCAGCTGCGATGCCAGGGGTGCCCTCAGATCTGCGTTCAGGTCAGGACAGGCACTGCAGGCACTCGCTAATCCCCTCCAGGAAAGTTCCTGTGGTTTATTCCAAACACGCAGTTTGAACTGGTTAACTGAGCAGGTGGGCCGGTCTGGCGGGCGCTGACACATGTGCTGCTCTGGGTGAAGGTCGGCTGCTGCCCCAGGGCAGTGACAAAGTGGCTGGTTCTGCCGTCCCCAGCCAGGCCTCCGTTTGCAGCCCTGAAAGCTTCTCGTCCAAATCCTCTGCAGTTCTGGGCCATTTCCTATGCAGCTTTTAGTGCTTTTTGTCCTTCCTTAGTTTAAAACAAGAGCTCTGTTGCTTCTCTGGTGAGATTAGTGAAGGCTAGAAGGATATTCATCCTACATTTTCTCATTACATCCTATTATACACACAGATCATGAAGTAATTTATCGAAAAGAAGCAGATGGTGTGAAAATATGACTGTTTCCAAATTCCACAGCATCCTAGCAGATGCCATTTTAACCTTGACCTGTGTTTTTCTGTAGCCTAGTTTATCTGGCCCAGGAGAAATTTCAGGAAGTTGTGCCGAGCAAAAGGGTGCAGCTTGGTTTTTCATTGTTTTCACTGCTCCTGCTTGTATACAGCACAGGAAAACAAGGGGAAAATATCCTTTTGCTGGGACTCAATCCCATGTTTCTTGTGAACCTTGAGTTCAATCAGGCTTTAATAAAATGGAAACTGAGGGAATGCAGAACACATTGAGGGAAGCATAGTGCTCAGTTTAATGCTCGTGCTTCACATTTGGCTTCACATTTGCTTCTCCTGCCTCCTTCAAGTAATTTCACTAGAATCTATACATAAATAACTTGCCATGGCAAACATCAACTCTGAATCCACAATTCTATCTTTGCTCAGGAATATTAATCTAAAATATTTTTTTTTCTTATAAGCCAAATGAAACTTGGGATTTATTTATTTTCCAGTCAAATAATGTTAATTATACTGCATTCACATAACGTATATTACATCAGCTGGAAGCCAGGCTGCTTTGTGAGCTCTCTGGAGGGCTCTGATAAATTAAATCAAGTCCCCTTCTTTCAGTTTAAGTTGCTTTTCCCAAGTCATGACTCCTCCCTCCTAAGTCTTCTGTGACTCTTCCCCTCCTTCCCAACTTCTCTGCAGATGTTAACGCTCTCAGAGGAGTCACTACATGACCCTGTATACTCATCCTAATTGCCAGTTTCTACCAATCATGACTTTTTAAATGTAAGTGGCAAACTCCCTTCTGTGAGCCCCATGATAGGCTCACCAAGTCCTGGCAGGGAGGTGCAGGAAAGAGCTAGGGGCAATTCCTCTTTCAACAACGGCAGGAAGGATTTGCTAAAGTCTGTCTTTCAGGGCTGTCTGGGTTTTACATGCTGTGATACATAGTCTCTGTACACATACCACTGCACTTAGAAATGCCTCGATCAAGGCCAAATATTGCTTTGCTGAAGATCTTGATTCAAAACTTGAAATGGAGGCAGCTTGCTATGTACTAACAATGAATGACTCTCCCACTTACACATTTTTGTCATATTTATTTGAGTAGCTTCATCTTCCAGATGTATGGAAGGCTTTGTTGTCAGATTAAGAGCCTCTGTAGTCAGTCATCTCTCTTCCCTGTCTCGGGTAGCATTTACAGCTGACTCGTCTGTGTCTGACTCACCTGATGCCACAGCAATTGCTTTCAGGACAGTCTTGAGAATGGACAGTCAGCTACAGGTAGGAAATTTGGAATGCTGCAGGTACAATCATGGGTGGAGGTGGTGTTGTCCTAGGAGGAGCTGCCATTCCCATAGATAAATGAGAGATCCTGCTATGTCTTGGAAGCAATGGGGATATCCAGTGCATCCTGCTGAGTGGTCAGACTTGTCCAGTACAGTCTCTGCATATTTAGTGGTCTTAGTGGTCACACAGAGGTGGACTTCACAGCAAGTGTCCTTCATGTCTGCCACATGTGAGGTGTTTTGGACCACCTGTGCAAGTGCTGAGTGGGTTGTCCAGACTATGCACCATGTCACTAATAGGATAAGGATGTACCAGACTTAACTCTGCACACACAGTGGTTGTGTAGGGTGCTTGAATAAAATATGTCAATCCACTACAGGCTTCCCTTTCAGTCGCCAAGCTGGTGCTCAATGCATTTTGGCACTGATTATCCTGTGGCCATAGAGTAGGTTGAACCAGCTCAGTGGTGAAGCTGGTTGCGCACATAGGCAGGCACCAATATTGATACTGGAGAGGTGATGGGAGCAGGCAGGGGCAGGCAGGGCTGCTCCTCTTGACAGCAGCTCGTGCTTAGATTGACATAAGCCAGCCATGGCACCAGATTCTCAGTGATTCATCTGGGATTTTAGCATGTTGGACAGCCAAAGTAAAAATGTGTCTGGGGCTCATGCTTTGATGGAGCTGATGAAGACTTGAGACCAGCAGACAAATTTCTGCTTCTGTCTGGTAAAGAGGACAAACTGAGATACTGGAACAACTGGTAGTTCTGATGGAGCTGGCCTGGGCACAGGGTGGACTAATCCCTGCCACAGGAAAGAACCAGGATCACCAAACTACGGGGCTGGACATATGTGGAGACAGAAATTGCACCTGGTTTGAGTAATGCATCTGCTGATCTTCTCCTAGTTAGTTTCTGACCAGTCCCAAGAAAAGGATCCTACTGATCTCTCACAGTTGTAGCATACAAGTACATAGTTTTTTCTAGTAGCACATCTGGTCCTTAACTCAGGCAGTGAAGTTCTGGGCTGTGGTGCTCAAGCCCTGCTGATTCTCTGTCTCTTCCTTCTGTGTTGACCCCAAAACCTTTACACAACTGCAGCATATCCATGTCTTTGACTGGACCTTCCCTTGACTTTGGCGGCTTGGAGGTATCACTGGGCTTCTCACCTAACAATATGGTGTGCAAAATATAAGTCTTGGTCTGGGCTGTACTGGGGCTCTGGAATACTCTGTCTTCATAAATATTTCCCCTTCCTTGTCCTTTTGGAAAGTCATTTCCCTTTACTTCCTGTTGTATTCAAGAAGTCTCTTTGCTTAAAAAGGGACTAACCATCTGGCATCTGGGATAGAGAAGACAAAGGAAACACAACAAGTTTAGTGCTAGACTGTGGGTCAAAAAGCTTCATCTGTAAAATCCTAACATGAAAACATGCTGAAAAAAGGAGGCAACAGGAGTGAGAACTGGGAAAACTGCTTCAGGCTGTTGTTTTCTGGCACAATGCCCAGCAGGCACTGCACCAGGCAGCTCAGACCTGGAACCTGTTTTCCCTGCTGTGTGCTGCTTCGTTTTCTGGCCTGGGACGACATCTGGCTGGCATATTCTTTTCCACACCCCTGGATGAGTGCTCTTTTTAGCTAGTTAATGCAGTATTTGGCATGAAAATATAGTGAATTAGACTTCAAAGTAGCATAAGATTGGCTTAAAAATAATGAGGCTTCAGTGCAGTTGAGCTTTGAGTACTTTTTGTTTGCCTTCTGGGTTAAAAAACTTTACAGTATGTGATATTTTCCTGCATTTCACCATGACTGTGAGTGCTCAGAAGTCACCTTAAGAATAGGAAAAAACACACCAAGCAAACCAAAACCACAGCAAAACTAACAAAAGAAAGCAAAACAAACATAATATATCCATACCTCTTTATTGAGAAGTCCAGGATAAATTATTTGGGCTTTCAGATTAACACTAGTTATTATAAACTCTCAATTAAAAAAATAGGGTAATTAGCGATAGAAAGTAGAAGAGATGATGGGAAGAGAAAAATCACAGAAATGGGGAACAAAACTCATTACCTTCAAGAGATTGTTCAAGTCCAGTAAGAAACTGTGGGGCTGTGATGATGTAACACCACACAGTTGTCTCCAGATTTTGAGTATTTTCCAGTGTCTTGGTTTGGAAAAGACAGGTGTCTACTAGGGAAAGCAGGGCCTCCCTTGGAATGGAGAATTCAAACCCCCTCCCTTTGAATTATTATAATTTTGAAAATTAAGGGGGCTCGCAGGGAAAGAGATGGGGGATAGGAATAACAGTTCTTTACCAGTATGTATAACAAAGCAAAACAAACAACAACAACTACAGCATTAACAACAAAACAGAACCAGAAACCTCGAGGGGCTTTGCTTCACAAAGCTTGGGGCGATCTGATCTCAGTGCCCCTGTAGGACTGTGAGACCACCAAGCTGGAACAGTGGAAAATCCCAGGCTGGGGGATGAGATGAATCAGAAGGTCCACGGTGGTAGCTGGAATGGCAGAAATGTCCCCAGCAGGGCAGGGGGTGCAGGGCCACACCATAGCACAAAGAGCAGTCCTGAAGAAGTGGTGGCAGCGGGACAGGGCCGGCCCAGCTCCAGCAGGACAGGAGCAGATGAGCTCAGACTTCCTGGGCACACAAGCAGATGATGGTAGGCTTCCCAGGATCAGACTTGGTGGTGACAGTGAACTTCTCCCTCAGCAAGCAACGGCCTGGCTGCCCCCCCTCCGATTCTGAGAGCAAGAGACAGCCTAGCTACCCCCAGCCCCATCCTTTTCCTGCCCCCAAAACTCGCATTATATTCCCCCTCCCAATTTTTTGCCACCTCTGTTTTGGTCAAGCATCCACAAGTACCCAGCAGTTAGTCTCCTAGCCACTTATGGGAAAAAATTCTGTAAGTAAGAAGAAACAAATCTAACCCCCAACACCCAGTGTCTGGAAAGACTTCTCCCACTAGCAGAGAAGGGCCCTAGACAAACAGAATTCAGACTGGAAACAGACACCACTGACTGTAACATTGGTCTTCTACAACACCAAGCCAGCCTGTGCACTCCTATATCCACCAAGTTGTACCAGCACAAGGAACTTGGACTTAATTTCTTTCACTTCCTTCTGGGTTTCAGCAGCACCTTTGCATAACAACATGTTTCAGTTTTCACTGACAACCTCTTGCAAATATTCCAATCTACCCCAGCAATGCAAAACAATTTTCACAAAACCTAGTGTTTTTATACAACATGAAACAGAGGTACTGTGTGCTGGCAGAGTTGTTTAATGTACTGTTCAGGCTGCAGGCACAGGTCTGGGAGCCACATGTTAGCTCAACCTAGCTGGGGAATTCTGGAGAAAACACAGCTACAAATGTGAGGGTTACACACCAAAAATTTCTCTGTTGGTCTATGTATCTTTATTACTTCTCAACACAGTAATAAAGCTTTCTGGCTTTACCTCTTACAGGTGGAATGGATAAGCTTAGGTGAAACACATCCCTTCCAAACTACAGCAAGAATATAATTCAGTATCAATGACAAGTTAGCACTACTAATACATTAAAATCTGGCCTCTGTGCACATGCCTATGAGTTAAAACCATACTGTAAGAAGATTGGAATGGTATCCTTTAAGAGTGTAGCCACACGCATAGCAGCTGCTCTGATATCATGTGCCAGCATCTCCCTGTTGATATTTACCTAATTATTGACTCATTTGTGAGATTAATTAAGCATTGGAGCAGCCTGCCCAGAAACACTATGTGCTTTTCACCACTGATGTTTACGGGACCTGAATGGATAGTGCCCTGACCCCAAGGAGCACGAGGTTGCACTAGAGGCCTCCCAAAGCCCCTCCAACATGAGTCGTCCTGCAGTACTGTGACTCCATGCTTCCCAGGCATGGAACTCAGGTTCTGAGATTCTTCACTGCACTTTCCAGTCTATAAAAGTTCAGCTGAGGCTCTTCATCCTCTGTAATTCTTGTAAAAAGGGGAAAAAACAAAAACATGCTACTGAAAAACAGTAAAATGTGATGTGTTTGTGAGTTTTTTATGGGTTCTGAATACAGATATATATGTATTTTGTTTTTCTACTGTGGAGTAGCCTATAAGGGTAGAGAAGCAGCAAAAAAGGGAAGGAATATATAAGGAATATAGAAATATATACAACATATATATAGTATATGTTTTATGTGGTGGCAGCTGGAGATGTGATCTCCCTGTGAGAACTGAAGCACAGTCTAGAAATGACTGAAAATCTGAATATCACCTGCTGTGGTAGTTCCTCAGAGCTCAACACTAAGCAGTGAGTCTTGTCCTGCAAAAAGAGCAGGCAGAGTTAATATTTAAGAGCAGGCAGAGTTATTATTAAGTGGGCTCACATACATGCAATGCCATGTTATTCAACAAATTCATTTTGAAGGCCCATTGTCTAAGGCCTCTTAGAAGACTAACAGGTGCCTCAGTATGAAATACATGAAATATATGTGTGTGGTGGTACTCTCTTATTGCTTTGGGAGCTTCTCTGCCAAAAATCCTGTCTCAGCTGTAGTGCTGGCTTTGGACTTTTTCCAATTTACTTCTCTGGGCTTTGCTATATCCTCAGCCTTTTTTTCCTCAGGCCATGTCTATGTAGGATTGCCCTGCCCCTGGTTCCTGTTCTCCAGCTCATTTGGGAGTGGTAGGGGCCTGGGGACATCACTCTAGGTGGCTGCACAGCCTCACCAGGCAGGAAGAGTTCATTGTTACTGATATTCCTACCACAGCCTGGGTCTCACTGCACCCTCACAGCATGCTTTTTCTCATGGTCAATGTATTAATGGCTTCTAGAGTCCCTGCATTCTTCCTCTGGGATTAGGGGCTTTAGCTGCTCCCAGCCCTCAGCCTGGTAATCCATAATCAGATTTCACCCTTTTAGCATTTCTCAGAGCAAATGCTATCTAAGATGACCTAAATCTGATGTTCTGTTCCTTTAGGAACCATCAATTTTCTATATTCTGTCACCTTTGAAGATGCTCGCAGTCTCCTACTGCATGATCATAGCTCATCAATGCCACATTTAGTATCATCTCAGAGTCATTATTTCAGTAGCCTCCTTAACCTCTGCTTTTTCAACAAGAGCAATTTGGAGGAATGCTGACCAGTTATGGTTGTCTCCCGGTACAGGGGTTTGACTTAAACTACCTGACTTTTCCATTTGTTCTGATGCCTCCTACTTCTGCTGTTCTAGTCCTCCTTTCCATGCTCCCAAACGCCACTAAGAAATTTGATAACTTGCAGCCTGCCTGGCTTGTGCTGGAGCTGAGAGTGGGTCTGCAGACAACACCAAGCTGAATGGTGCCCTTTGCATGTCTGAGGCATGGGATGTCATGGGGAGGGACATGGACAAGCTCCAGAAGTGGGCCCATGGCAACCTCATGAATTGCAGCAAGGCCAAGTGCAGAGTCCTAGTGACAGGATAAGTGATAATGGTTCAAAACTGGAAGAGAGTAGATTAGATTAGATATTAGGAAGAATTTTTTTACTGTGAGGTTGGTGAGACACTGGTACAGATTGCCCAGAGACGCTGTGGATGCCCCAGCCCTGGAAGTGTTCAAAGCCAGGTTGGATGGGCTTTCAGCAGCCTGGTCTAATGGAGGGTGTCCCTGCCCATGGCAGAGGGTCGGAACTGGATGATCTTTAAGGTCCCTTTGAACCCAAACCATTCTGTGATTCTATGGTTCTTTGAGGTGGTAAATAGAAATTAGTGTCTTTCCTATCTGGGAAATGCAGAAGCCTGTCCTTAGGAAGTGATGGGCTCAATAGGTCTGGAAAATGCTTTTAAAATGATTACCAAAGTTCTCATCCACATTTACAGAGATAAAGCTTATTCTCTTCAGTCTTGAGAAATTCAAACAAAATGTAGAAGTTCTCAAACTTTGTCTCAAGCTTTATGCAGTGTGAGTTAATATGGTGGTGGTTTCTTCTCTTGGATTTTGTCCTGTTTCTGGGAGGCACGGGAGGTAACGCGTGCTCTGGTTTTGTTACCTTGATCTCTATGAATGCAAATGCAAAGCTGCGTTTAAGGAACTCCCGAGAACGACGCCCGCAGAGTCCGGTGAGCCAGTAGATGGCAGCACAGATAAGGACATCCATCGTGCCTGGTGCTGCTCCAGGAAAGCCCCTCCGCTGCTTTCAGCATCCCCAAGGTATCTTGTGGGTGAAGAATTTTCACATTACTTAAAGCAAAATAAATGAAAACATGTAAATGAGGATTTTCGTATTATATTAAAGCATATAAAATAAAAACTACCCCCTCCCCCCAAACAGTGATGACATGTATTAAGCCTGAATTTCTTTCAGAATTTCTGAATTATTTTATTCCTTATCCTTCTCAAGCATACATAGATTCAACTATACTGACTAAAACAGCTCCTTTATTGATGTGTATAGTAGCTTATCACCCAAAAGCTCTTCTAGAAAACTCTGTCACGAACCATCTCAGCTCATGGCCTCAGGAACATCATATTTTACATTACTTTCAGTTGATATTTGAGAAACTCCACAAATACAGCAGGCACTTTGTAGACCCTCAGAATATTCCAGAGTATTCCTAATTTCATTTTTTTAATGGAAAAAAAATCAAAGCAAATAAAGAGGAGACCTAATTTTCTTTTTCAGACTGGTTATCTAGCTTATTACTAATTTTGCATTGTGTTTGCTTAAAGTTATATAAAGGAGAATCAAGGTGCTAATTGCATACCTGTAAGCCATTTGTGCTGACATCTCAGGCTCTTGCCCGGTATCTTGTGAGAAAGCCGTGCTTGAGAGTTGTCAAAGTGATGAAGTTCCTGGTTTTTGCTATGGCAGAGCAAAATTCCTACCTTCCTGTGCTGGGATCTGACAGGGGAATCTAGTCTGTGTAAATGGTTAGAGCATCTTCTGGTGTTAAACTGTGGAAATGCTTTTAAAAATATGTGGTAATCATATCAAAGAGACTTCATTCTAGCATATAGGATTTTGACAATATTTAATTTTTCCCCTAAGAAATTAATAACAATAATATATAATTTTGCTTATTAATAATGCTAACAGCTATATTAGGCTAATATAAAGCTATCTTGCACTTGACAAAATCAGGAGTAATCATCCATGTTGTTATACCAATTTCAAACTGGTTTGTGGAGGTTAATTCAGCCCCAGCTCCTAGCTTTTTGGAGTATCTTCACTCCCAGGCTGTTTTCCCAGGTGACTGAACTGATGTTCAATCTTGGAGGCTGGTCTCACATTGGTGATCTCAGGAAGTGCTTTGCAGCAACTTTTGGAGCTGTTTCAAAAGGAGAAGAGCTTTGCAGTGTTTTGTAGGCAATTAGGGGCCACATTTCCTCTTGGGAGTTGATGAGCACAATGTGTCTGCTTATCCTTTTTTCCCCAGAGATTTGCCTCTTGCAGAGGGAATACTTCTCTTGTCACTTTTTGAAGTGGAAAAATGTGTAACTGCCCCGGCCCCCCCTCTCCCCGTGGGGTTATGAGACTATCTGGAAGAAAGGAAGGGTATAACACTTTACTTTTTAAAATGCAAAAGACATTTAAGAAGACAGCATGAAGTAACACTAAGCAAAAATTTAAGAAAGACAGATGGATAATAGAAAGCATCATGTCAGTATCTGATCACTGCAAGCCTTGGCTTTGTGTTTTCAGCACCACGACACAAACATCATTTGATCTAAAGGGAAGAAAATGGATTTTTAAACTACATATTCTACCTTCTGCAGAATTCCAGGCCTTCTGTGCAAGTCTCTTCTCAAATTATTAATGTAGGCCAATGAGGATCACAGACCAAGGTGGAATGGCTGCAAGCACGCTTAATGTGTGCAGGTACTGCCAGCTACTCCAACAGCAGGCAAAGCCATTCTGTTCTGTACAGAGCTCCTTGGGAAGGAGAAATGTATAAATCTCTTGACTTCAGCACATGGGGGAAAAAAGTGTTGCTTTCTAGCACTATCTCAGAACCTATTCAGCATATGGCTGTCTTTTCAATATGTAAACTAGTTAGATCTGGGGTGGGTTTTTTATTTATTTTAAACTGTCTAGATCTTATTCCATTTCAAATCCTCAGAGAATTGGATGAAACTACTAAAACTTTTAAATGTTTGAAGGATAGCAGACTAGCAGTGAAAACAGACAGAAAGCTGCTGGGCCCAGCATTACATTTTCCTCCCTAGAACAGAGAAAGATGGATGGTGTGAGGGAAGCTGATCCATTACTCTGATCGAAATGTGTCAGAGCCTGGGAGTTTGGGCATAATTAGACCCCAGTCACAATAATTTCTAGATCATCTCCAAATGCAGATACTGCTGCATCAGCAGCATGGAGGCAAATCCAGCATCTCTTTGACAAGGAAGTACTTATCTCCTGTTGGCGCACACTCTGGAATGATGTGACAGCCCCTGATGGCTCCAGTGTAGCTTCACATAGTGAAATTAGAGGGTGATCAACCTCTGAGCTTTGCTGTGTCATCCAAATCAGTTGTTTGGGATTTCCAATCTATTTATAAATAACTGAAATGCATTGCCTATAAAAATATACAGCATCCTACAAACCCGGCAGTTCTCTATTTAACCATAATTAACTTATAAATAATTTACACTCTTCTTTCTCCTACTATAAACCAAGTTTTACACCAAACAGAGTAATTAGGAACTTTATTGTGTTCCCCATATATGGATACACAGCCAGGTACCAGAGGGTGGAGATGACTTACCAACAGGGTTCTACTAGGACCTTGATCCATGCATACAAATCCCAGCACTCATTAAGGGATCTGATTCTGCTTGGACTTTACATACCTGAAGGACCTCTGTAGGTACAGATGTGAAGGAGGTGTCCAGGCTTGTGTTTTGGAGGGCAGTAATCCCAACAACAGCTGCCCTTACCACAGGTGAGCTGGAGAAAAGCACTATCACACTTTATTTTAGTATGCTACAAAATTCATTGTTGAACTTTATTAGGTACTTTAATACCAAGCATACTTTGAAGTAACAAAAATTATTGTTATTATTACTTTTACAGAAAATCAGGTATTTCAACAGTTTTCTTTACAGTTTGTTGACTTAAAAAGAAATTACAATTGACAAGTTACAATGGAGTGGGATGGGAAAGTGGTAACATTTAAAAAGATAAAACATACTATTCTTACTGAGTCAACATTTAATGATGTACATCCTGGTACGTCTCTCCTTCTGACTGTGTACAAATGGTACATATTCACTGAGCTGCCCTGACAGGGTTGCAATGTCTTGTGATGGCACTTCTTTTGCAATGTTTGTGTATGTTTAGAAAGAGCTTTTACATAACACCATCACCATGATTCTAAACAAAATAATATAATACAGAGAAACCCTGTTTTGGTGATTTCTGTCACAGCTAAAATGCCATGACTGCTAAAATGTGGGATAGAGGTAAACTCAAGTAGCAAATGAAGATGGTGATATAAGAGCACATCCAGATTACAAACTCTTTCACAGGCTTTGAGGTGGGGGTGTGGTTGTGAACCAACAAGAGCAGAGAATTAGGATGGGCTTCACTGAGACACCACTTAACAGGGACTCCTGAAAGCATCTGGCCCCCGAGGATTTTCCAGCTAACACTGGTTGGACTAATCACAGATTTAAAAACCTCTCTGAAGTGGGCCCTTAAATGAGTTTCTGGTGTCTCATATGTGAACTGCTTGATTTTCACCTTTCATCCCCTTCAGGTCAATAGCAGGTATTGGGAAGATGTTTATGGTGGCTGACTGATTTGGGTGGGGTTGGATTTACTTGGCTGACATCCAAGTAAAGTCAGTGACACATTGGTACCTTGATAGTTAGGTAGAAAAGTTATCTAATTCCCTGTATTTTTTTACTGGCAGTATGCTTAAAGATAATTTTTCTTTCAAAAGTAAAATAAATTTTATGAGATTCATGCACTAAATTCTGGAATAATTTGTGTTGTGCAGTCAATAGTTAAAAAGCAGTTTTAACTCATGTTTACCTCATGTCTTCAGCATTTTGCATTATTTAGGATCAACACTAGCAATTAATTATTATTTTAGCCATTTCCTCTGAAAGCCAAAGAATGAAGCAACAGGCTTTAAAAACCCTGAAGGAATCAGCACTGCAGTGTTCAATTTGTGCTGGATTCATCTGTGATACACAGGAGAACCTAGAGGCATGTAGGGAGCAACGTGCTCATGGCCAGTCCCAAGCCAGGACAGACGTGCCTTGGTGGGAGTGTTAGAGAGGAGCAGAGAGGGGGTCCCTGCCTCCCTCTGTTGCTCTGTGCCTGGTGCTTGGCATCCAGGCCTTCCACTAAGAGGTCTTTCTGTGCCTACTCCTGCTTTACTTCTCAGTGGCTTCTGGAACTGAGAGTGCCCTTTGGGACCTGGGGAGGGAATCACTTCCCCACCAGTGCCCCAGGGCTATTTGCATCCAGCCCTCACATGGCTATTTGCAACATGTATTTGCTTACTAGTCTCTTAATTTTTGTATTGAGTTTAAACTCAAGGGTTTATTGAGTTGTATTGAGTTTAAACTTGTGGCCAGAAGGCCTCATTAGATCACCTTGTCTGATTTGCATTAGCATGGGCCAGAGAGTGTCCCTCCACAGCTGTATGGCAGAACAGGGAAAAGAAATGCCCTTGGAGTGAGCAGAAGTGTGTTACATTTAAGGGGTATATTATTTTCTCCTATTAAAAAAGAAATCAAGGTTTTATTTTGTCACTTCAAATACGAACAGTTCTGTGCATCTTGGGAAATTTTATAGCATTATTATATTCAGTCAGACATACCTTATAGTATATATGCTTCATAGAACTAGAATATAGGTCAGAAATAATTTTTGAGTCTTAAGTTTGTTACAGACATATTAATTGGAACACATATGCAGTAAAAATTGAGAAGCTTTACAGTTTTAGTCAACTTCTTATACAGTGAAGTAAATGAAGTGCAGCAATGTAGCAGTAAAAGTTATGCATTTTCCACTAGGTGATGGAAACATTCAGAGTCTATAAATGCTATTTTAAGAGAGATGTCCTAACAGCTTCTTGGCTACTGGGATAGGAATAGTCTGAAGTTAACTGCCTCTCTACTGTGAAAGGTTTTAAAGCTTTTTGCTTTCTGTCTGAATAAAAAAAATGACATTTACAAACCTCTTCAATGCATATATATTACATATGTTTTCTAGCAACAACTACACCCCTTTTAATTTATTCCCCAAATGTGACTTTTCATGCATGTCTTCTGGATGCTGTATTCAGCAACAGTTTCTAATGAGCTGGTGTGTAATCCATGATTGCATTTCTCTTCTGAAATCACTTCCATGTCTGGCTCATCTATGTTTAGAAGGTGGTGCTTATCCATCAGGCATTTTTGCACTTGTCAGCATTCTTCTCTGTTGGAGGCCCTTTCCCAAGCTTCTTCCCATTTTAATGTTGATGTACAAAAGCTGTTATTCATTTGTTTTGTGCTCATTCTAGTGAGGATTGGCTTAGTAGGACTGTGCAAAACAGAGAAAAGAGAGAAGCTGGTTTACTGCCAGCAAACATAAAGATGTTCACGCTGTGCTTAGCTTAGAGCGAGCCTCTGACCAATATTCTAATGCACTTCATGATATGAATTTCCATTTGTCACAAAAAGTGAAAAATTTAATTTGTAGATAGGATTTGTAATCTGAAATTCTCAAAAATAATTTTTCATCAGCTAATTGACACAGGAAGTCAAAATAATGAGATTATTTCATCTAAAGTTTGAACAATATGAAAATAAAGATACAATGCATATGGGCAAGAATGACATTTGCTAGATGAATACCATGAATTGAGTTAAAATCCTGACATTTCTATTCCATATCAATAACTTCTTTCCCTCGAGGACACAATCCACATTTGCAAACATGATAAAATAATGCCTTGTGTTAAATTTCAAATGAGGACAGAGGTGTGGGGGTGTTTTCAAATCAAACTCTCCCTTTAAAACTAATTCTCACTGCCCAGTTTCCATGTACTTAAGCAGAGCTGTGTACGAGGTGCAGGGACAGGGGCTGCACTGGCACTGGGAGCAGGGTGCCAAAGGCTGCCCCTCCTCACTGCAGGTGACAGCCCCTGAGTTGGTGCTTCAGGGGACACCACTGGAACCTGGGGCACAATGAGGAAATCTGTTTGCATCTGTTTACCACACACAGGCAAAGGTAAAAACCTGGCTGCTCCAGCATTTGGCAGTGAACAGAAGGTTCTTGCACCAAATGAACTCTGCCAATTCACCATTAGCTAAACTCTCTCAGACCCCTGAGACCAAACCATGAAGTCCTCTGTCAGGCCACCTCTCCACTGCCTCCTGTGAAAGAGTCACTGCTCAGGGGTCTTACAAAGCCACAGCCTGGGGGAGAGGATGGCCACCGTCATCACAACCCCACTTCCTACATCGTAACACAGGGGCCACTGCAAGAGACTGCTGGAATGCAGAACTAGGCGAAAATCACTGTTTTTGTGACAACGGAAGAAAAAGAATGAATTTCATTGTGAAATGAAAGTAAACTAATAATTTCAGCACTTGAAACAGTTAAAAATATTACTATAAGGAGACAGAAATATTTCATTTCCTCCCCCCATATTGCACAGAGCAGCCACCTTCTCCCATTCCCTCAAATTCCCTACACCCTTGACTCTTGTGGTCACCTTGGCCTGCAGCTCATTCACCCACAGACCCAGAGAGCATGGTGCCCTGGGGCAGGATACCCAGACCTTAAAGCCTGGGGTGGTGGTACCACGAACCAGTGAGCCTGGTGGTGGCAGATCCTTCTGCCATGGGCCTTGGATGCCTGCTTCCCCATCAACTTCCAACAAACTGACATTTTTCAAGCAAAGTTTTTTTTTGGAGGAAGATTTCTGACTTGTTCAGCATGTATCTATAGTCCACATTTATTTTACAAGACACTTTTAATTGATGTTGCTGAGACTAGAAAGTAGCAAATAAATGTGCAAGAAGCATGAGGTGAACTAGGGAGGGCACTGAAAAAGAAAAATGGGTCAGTTTTGTTTGTGTTAAAAAAATTAATATGAAATATAATGTTCACTGTGGTAAAAACATTTTTTATGATGTGAGTATGTGTGTAACGGGATGGTAGTTTCCAATTGTAAAAGAAAGCTTGCCATTGATAGCTCCATGAGCTTCCTTTTACCCTTTAAAACATGTAGCAAAAATGAAGGATAAAGTGTGGATGAGAAATGGAGATACTTGTGATAAATAAAATCTATTTAAAATGGCCTGAGTCTGGAACTTTGGTGTATTTTACAAATGTGGTTACTAATGTTATTAATGTGATAATTAGTAATATAGGTAAACAACACTACCAAATAAAGTGAATGAAAAAGTGCCTGAGCCTCTAATCTGTTTATTTGCTAAGTGAGATAAGGGGGGTTGTGAGCCTCTGAAACAATTCATATTTGCTGAAACTGAAATCCAGAGAAAGAAAACGTTGCGTGGTAAGGAGTATGTGCCCTGATACTCCTAGGAACAATCAAAGCTTAATAGAACTGAATGAGCCATTTCTTTCAATTATTTTTAATCATAATTTCATGTACTTGTGTTATTTAAACCCCTAACATTGCTTATTGGATTTCTAGCAGCACTCAGTGTTTCAACAGTAACATATTAGGACCTTTATTAATTCTTTGGATGAATTCTGCACACGGGTGTTATACACATGGAAATGAAATTTGACAAATGCCATAGGTGCCTAGTTGACAAGACACAAGTAAGTCATTCACATGCAACATCTCTCAGTCTGTTTTTTATCCCACCATAGGCTTTTGACTCATTGAAGTTTGTTTTCTTAGAGCTACCTACAGTGCCTAGAAATCAGTTAATGAAAGCAGTCTTCATGGAAGCTGTATTACCCAACCACCCAGGTGCTCTGCTGTTAAGTTCCCTATTTAAAGTCTTTAAAGGCTGTCTGGTAGGCTGACCTCTCCACAACAGGGTTACTACTCATAATTGACACACTCAATTAGGGCAATCACTTATGCTGACTGCCGAGCTGGGGTATAGTCAGCCTGGAGGGATTTACAGCATTTTAGTGTTTATGTACATTTCAGAAAGAGGACACTAAGGTTTGTTTGTCGTAAAGATGAATCACAGGGAGATTTCCAGGTTGCTCCCTGACAAGGTATAAAAGATATGCTGAATTTCACATGGTCCCTTCCATGCTGTTACTGTAAAGTTAGTAAAATTAATAGTAAATATAGAGAGAAAGGCAGACCTTCTAGGTTTGGGTATATATTATCTCAGACAACCGTAACACTTTACACCACTAATTGTCACCAGCCATATTGAAATGATCTTTGCCATGTATTTGAGTGGCATCTAGAAAATAACACCTTTCCGAGTGTTAATCTTTGATGGCTGACTCCAAACACACACAACTGCTTTGCTAAAGAGCAACTGACATTTGTGGTCACACCAAAATTGGCACAGTTACAAAACCACATCAGCTGGCAGAAGGCCATGGGTTAATGAAGTACCAGAGATTTCCTCCCAGGACCTCCACAGGATTCCTCCAGCCTAAACATCATCTCTGCTCAACGCTGGCACTGTGGTTAGTGTATGGGAGGAGATGAAGGATGAGAGAAACCTTGATGCTGAAGTTCTGCAATTGAAAATAGACATGCTGAGGCACCTTGGAAAACACTGCTGCCTGGGCTGTAGGCCAAAAAAACCTGGACAAGTTCAGTTTTAATGAGCTGTTGGAGTTCTCACCTTTCTGCTTATAGAACCACAGAATCACTAAGGTTGGAAAAGACGCCTAAGATCATCAAGTCCAACCATTAACATAGATCTTCCACGTTCACTCCTAAACCATAACTCCAAGTGCCTCATCCGCACACCTTTTGGACATCTCCAGGGGCAGTGAATCCAAGACTTCCCTGGGCAGTGTGTTCCAGTGTCTGACAACTCCTTTGGTGAAGAAATTTTTCCTAATACCCAAACAAACCTCCCCTGGTGCAACTCAAGGCCGTTTCCTCACTTCCTGTCACTTGCTACTAGGGAGCAGTAATCCCCCTGGCTACAGCCTCCTTTCTGGCAGTTATAGAGCATGATAAGGTCTCCCCTGAGTCCCCTTTTCCCCAGATTAAACATCCCCAGCTCCCTCAGCTGCTCCTCACAGGACTTGTGCTATGGGCCCTTCACCAGCTTTGTAGCCTTTTTTGAACACACTGGATCTTTTTTGGATCTGGGTCAGCTCCTTATAACCACAGGTACATGGTTTTGCTGCTTACATCAGGGTTGGTGAAATGCTAAGTGTGTTAAAACTCCACTTGTAGTCACTGCAGCCCAAAATTCAAACAGCAACATGTATTCATGGCTCAGACAATATTCAGGTGTATATAATTAAAAGGCATGAAAGGCAGATAGATGCCCAGCTGCACAGAGCAGCCAATGATCCATCATCTCTTATTTCCTTGAAGATGGTCTCTTTAGAACACATAACAAATCCAATTTGAGTGGCTTGAGAGAATTACTTATATGAGTTTATTATTTATATGAGCGGTGATGAATGGTGCTGCATCCAGCTGGCAGCCAGTCATCAGTGGTGCTCCTTAGAGATCTGTGTTGGGGCCAGTTCTGTTCAATATTTTTATTGACAACATGGATGCGGGTATTGAGTCTTTAATCAGTAAATTCACAGATGACACTAAGCTGGGAGCACGTGTCAATCTGTTGGAAAGTAGGAGGGCTCTGCAGAGAGACCTGGAACAACTGAATGGATGGACAGAGTTCAATAAGATGACATTTAATAAGTCCAAGTGCTGAGTCCTGCACTTTGGCCACAAAAATCCCCTGCAACGTTGTAGGCTGGGAACAGTGCGGCTGGACAGTGCCTAGGCAGAAAGGGACCTGGGGGTACTGGTGACAGCAGCTGAGCATGAGCCAGCAGTGTGCCCTGGTGGCCAAAAAGGCCAATGGCATCCTGGCCTGTATCAGGAACAGTGTGGCCAGCAGGAGCAGAGAGGTCATTCTTCCCCTGTACTCAGCACTGGTGAGGCCACACCTCGAGTGCTGTGTCCAGTTCTGAGCCCTCAGTGTAGGGAGGACACTGAGTGCTGTGTCCAGTTCTGGCCCCTCAGTATAGGAAGGACGTTGAGGTGCTCCAGCGTGACCAGAGGAGGCAACGAGGCTGGTGAGGGGCTTGGAACACAAACCCTATGAGGAACGACTGAGAGAGCTGGGGTTGTTTAGCCTGGAGAAAAAACAGAGGTGACCTTATTACTCTACAACTTCCTGAAAGGTGGTTGTGGTCAGGTGGGGGTTGGTTTCTTTCTTCAGGCAGTAACTGACAGAACGAGAGGACACAGTCTCAAGCTTTGCCAAGGGGAATATAGGCTGTGTATTAGGAAAAAGATTTTTACAGAAAGGGTAATAAAGTATTGGAATGGTCTACTTGGCGAGGTGGTGGATTCACCATCTCTGGATGTGTTTAGGAAAAGACTGGATGTGGCGGTTGGTGCCTTGGTTTAGTTGAGGTGTTAGGGTTGGGTTGGAGTTGATGGTCTTGGAGGTCTCTTCCAACTTAATTGATTCTGTGATTCTGTGATTTTTTTTTTTTTCATGTGATGAGAGAGAAGATTCATGTGTATTCCTATTTCCTTACTGTTGTTGGTGCCTTTTCCCTTTTGATGCACTGAGCACCCTTTGCCCTGGCCTCATGGGGAGATGTTTATCCATCACCTGGAGAGTGACCCTGGGGCAAATTTTGCTCTCAGTAAACAGCCAGGCACCAGTTCAGGTCCTCTCCAAGAATCCTGATGATCCAAGCTGAAACTCTAGCACGTTTTGGAGAAGCTGTTCACAGATCATACTGGAAACAGCTGTATGGCCAGGAGAATAAACTGTGCACTGCTGCCTATACCTGCACTGAAGCTGAGACACAGTAAGGAGGGTATGAGGCTGCCCTGTGGAGATGGAAAGAAGAATGGACAGAAGTTCCCCAACTGTTTTGCTTGCAGCTCTCTTTCAGTGTTTCAGCACCTTCTCAACAAAATGTGATAAAGGACCTGTCCACACCAGAGCTGCCCAAGGCGTTTCTTCCTCCTCCTCCTGGCAAACCAGCAGGCAGGATCTGGCAACTGCCTGCTCTGCCATCACTCACAGCTACCAAAGACTACCTGAAAGGGCAGGGGTTAAAGAGAATGCACAGTAAACCTTGAGGAGTTACTAAAACTCCTACAAAATTTTTGAAATTTTGAATTGTGTGATGGGATTGAAATTGTGTGATGGTTTTGTCCATATGGCATTAGAGGAGAAGCTCATCTGAGCAGAAGGTGTGTGAGCTTGCTCTTCTGCTGCAGCACTTCCTTGCAATAAAATAGAATTGAATCACATAAAAAATGACAAGATTTTTCCCAATTCAGTATGCAAGCCCTATGAAACCAGAGCTAAGTGGAATAGTGGGACTTATTCAATCTGCTGGGTGGTATCTTGCTCACCCTGTTAGTGGCAGCAGCTGAACTCCTTGGCATGGCTTGTGGGAAGTGTTTCTAGGACTGTAGGAAATGGTTTCAGGAGCATTCATGAATTTTCTAAATGTGTGGCTCAGGTGGTTTTGCTGTCAGAAGGCTCAGTTCATGGCTGCACAAGCACATTTCCAGCAAGTGAGAGGATGCTGTGGTGGTGTGCTCCCCTCCGCTGCTTCCCCTAACTACCAGTGGGGCTCTGGTGGCTGCACCCAGTTTTCTCTGGACTTTGGGGCTGGGGGTCAGCATGGCAGCCAAGGGCTGTCTGGAATGGTAGGCTGCATGCCAGAATGTCCCCTTGAGCAGAGTCACCTTCCAAGGTTACTCCTCAAAGTTGAGATTCCTTGCTGTAACAGAACCTTGTTATGTGGTTAATAGCACATTAACTTCAAAATCTTAGCTAAGTGATATAAAGGACTGATTGTGCAAATATAATCTCTCAGACCACTTAACAAGCCTGGGACTAGGATTGGATTCAGCCACACCTACACTTCTCTTCGAGAAGGGGTTTAGAACACAAGGGGATTCTTTCTGAACCTTATGGCTCAAGTGCTCTGGCAGTTTTGTCTGACCTTGACAAAATAAAGGTCAGTAAATAAAAAATCTTGCCACTGAATCTTGTTAAACCACTGTCGCATTTACCACTGAACTTTGTTAAATCACTGTTTTATATCAATAAAGTATATTGTTACTTCTCTCTTGTATTTTGTTGCTTCTCTCCTACAAGTGCAGTTGCTTCCATCCACGACGGATGGTTTCAGGGCCACAGGGGCGATGACAGGCTGAACAGACAGAATGCTGTTTTATTAGACATCGTTTTCCAGGAAGAAACAGATAAATGTTGAAGGATCCAGTCAAATCAATTTTGCCAAGTTTTCAGCATCTGTGTACAACACACGGCTGGAGAGAACTTTGCCATCAACTTACAGGCTGTCATTCACAAGAAAAAACCCAGCACAACGTCACACCTAAAGCTACACTCCTTGAATACTTAATGCACACATCAACTGTCCTGCCCTCCCTGAAAGACTCTGGCTAATTCTTGTAGTTTTAAAATCCAATTTAATCTTACATTGGGTTTTTCCCCCCTTTTTCTGCTGTATGTGATGACTGAAACATGGCAGTAGGAAATGGATGTCAGTTCAGAGGCTGTTTGGTTGCAGACAGCATGCTGTTGGGGGAGAATCATGGAATCATTAAATGGTTTGAGTTGGAAGGGACCGGAAATGTCATCTCATTCCAGCTCCTCTGCCATGGCCAGGGATGCCTTTCACTTGACCAGGCTGCTCAAAGCCCATCCAACCTGGCCTTGAACACATCCAGGGACAGGGCATCTCTGGACAACCTGTTTCAGGGCCTCACCACCCTCACAGTAAGGAGGAAGAGTGACACGGCAGGGATACATTATTTTCTGCATTGTTGATTTCTCCAGACAGGTTGAGGATGGGTATTTTTGGTCCTTTTGGGGTGTGCCATCAGGCACCAGGACTGCCATTCTGGAGAGCAAACGGCTTTGCAGAAGCTGGGTCTGAGATTCCAACCCCAGGTCAGTAAGATCAAGGCTCAGTAAGATCAGTTAAACAGCTTGAGGACTGACTGGGCAGGGATGCAAGCAGCAGCCCAGCCTATGTACAGCAGTCAGCTTGGATGTCTTGTCAGTGAGACTGTGCCTGAAGGAGCAGGTGAATTTTGACTGCAAATCTTGCAAAACAGGGTTAGAGCAGCTTAAAGAAGGCACCTCTTTAGAGCCTGACAGTTTTCTTATCTCTGCAAGACCCTCCTTCAACTGCTCCTAAATATAGCCAGGTGGCAGTGACAGGCTCTAAAACTCTGAATATGAGCAGGCTTCAAGCTTCCCTGCCACCATTCCTAATCCCTGGCTCGGGTGGCTTTCCTCTGGTTTGAATGCAGCTCCAAGAATGCAACATATGTGTATTTATGGGTGAGAAAGACAGGAGGAGAGTGACAGACAGAGGGAAGAGACACCTATCCAAGGATGGATCAAGTTGTAGCTGTCATCTCTGGCACTAGTCTGGGCTGGTGGAAACAGGCCTCCCTTGGTGATGGCTCTGCTAGCCATGCCTCACTATGAACAGCTTTTGGGTTCCTCATCTGGGCAGCTTGGTGCTCATGGCTGTACCTCCAGGGCAGGCATCACCATCCCTGTGCTACTGTCACACACAGCGAGTGTGCCATGGACACGGGAGGAGGCTGTGTGTCTGCCTGAGGTGGGAACCTCAGGTTGTGATCAGATCCTGCTGAACAGTGGGCTGCCTTTTCCTCCATTTCAATATTTGCTTCTGTCAAGAAAAGGAAGATTTTCATCATAATGAACAAACACAGCAAAAAGCCTCCTATTCTTTCTCCTAAAGAGTTTTCTTTTACTGTGGAACATCACAGAGATGCTCCTTCCTCTGGTGGTCCCTTTCCAGAAGGCTCATCAATTTGTCTTTTGTACTTGGTGGTGTTTCTGTCAAGTTTGGGATGAGAGTCACGTCTCAGGACAGGTTTGCTGGCATGGGAGATCTAGCATGTTGTTGGAAGAACTGGCAAGAGGCTGAAATGCCTTCATCAATAATGTCTTTCACAAGAAGTAGCTTCCTGCTCTGCAGAGTTGTAGGCTTAAGTCAAGCAAAATCAGTCACTTGTTGTTCATCTATTTTTATTTCCTCCATGTGGTTTGCTGCAGTCTTTCTTTGCCCAGATGGTCAAATAAATTGCTGTCACTAAACAGGAGTCTCTGAACGGTGATTCCTAAACTCTTCCTGTCCTTTAACTGTTAAATGAGAAAATGTTTCTCTTTCTTTATATTCTTCCCATTTGCTGCAGCTGTTTTTCAGTTTCTCCCCTGGAACCCTGAGGATCCATAGGTATTTTTGTTTGTTTCTCCAGCCTTCAAACTGCGTGGTCAGACTGCTCAGAAAGCTCCTCATTGTCTGTATTTGAAAACTGTTACAAACTTTGATGTGCTTGTTTACAGGGAGCTTCTCTGAGGATCCAACCATGTCAAGTTCTGGGCATATCGGCCAGAAAGTGTTTGGATTGGCGTTGTACAATCTTATGTTTTTTAAATTTTGTTAGTAATATTTTATATCTAGCTTTAGTTGCATTATATCTTCCAAGAGTTGTCCTGTGCTAGGCAATGTTAGATGTTGACATTGGCACGTTTTCTGGTTTGGGAAAACAAACCTTTCTGCCATTGATACAAAGCTCTCCTTGTCTGGGCTGGGCCATCAGGGCAGGCAGGAGGCAGAGCCCAGGGCCAGTGTGGGCTGGGGGCTGTGAGTGAGCCCCAGCCTGGAGCCACTCACTGCCTTCACTGTGTGCTCAGGCTTGAGCCTGCTTCTCTGTGAGCACAGAGAGAGTGGGAGTTTGGTGCTGGGAGAAAGCCAAGATACTGAAGCAGATCCTTGAAGGTGCCAGCCAGGATCTCTGTGTAAGGAAGCTGCTACGATGGGGATTATTTTAGTGGTGTGACAGAAACGGAGCCCTGCTCTTTTTGCAACAGACTGGATTTCTGCAGATGAATTCACAATTCATATTGTGAGTGTTTCCTCCTAACAGAAACAAAGAGGGCTGTGACAGTTCTCTGGCCATTCCAACATGACATTCCTGTGAATGGAATTTCCTGAAAAAAGAAAGCTAATATTTTTATTTTAACATAATAACTAAAGCATTGCAAGAAGTTTAAATGTCACAGAAAACATAAGAAAAATATCAGTGCCGATGAACCTTAAATGCTGCAGAATAATAAAAACATTTAAACTCTTTTTTTTGTGTGTGTGTCTGCTCTTTGGCCAGTGCAAAAGCTGTGTGACCTGGGAACATGGCACAAATACACGCTGAGCAAAGGCACATCCAAGGATTTCCAGAAGTTTTCCAGACTTTGTCCTTGTATGTACTTGTGCTGGTGGGAAGAGAAAATCTGATGAATGAGTTGGGCTGGAACAGAGAGTGGGGCTCACTATGGAGGGGAAGGGTCCTGCAGCTGCAGCACTTCGTCCAGAGCACCTCTGGGGCAGGGGCTCAGCAAGGCAAGGCTGTGCGTCCTTCATCTCGTCACACTCCTCTCTGACTGGTTGGCTGCTCTAAGGTTGGGTCTCAACCAAAACCTGCTAATGAGCTGCAAATATTGATCCCGTTTGCCTTTGAGAAAGATCCAGGTGCCAAGTTACATGTTGATGGGCAACAGAAAGATAACGATCTGGAACAGCTTTGGTCTGAGATTTCAAAACTGCAGTTTAGTGATTAGCTTACCGAGCACAGGAATGTTAATTAACAGGCTGTATACTCTCTAGGCAAATAGGAAGTATTTGGAACTGTACGTAAGGCTCACAATTGTTTCCAAAGGTATGAAATTACATGTTAAACTACTGAAAAAAATCTCTGTCGGGTTAGATGATACTCAGCTAGAAGAGTCTGGATTTGGGAGTTGGCAAAGCCAGTCTAGGGAGAGGGTGAGCTTTTTGGTGCATACCATCTGTCATGAAAATCTGTATGATATGTAGCAAAGACAATGTTGAATGCTCATGGTCCTGGAGACATTTTTTCTGTCATCTTCCTTTTCTTACTCCTAACCCAGTTTGTGCAGGCTTTGGACAATGTGTAAGAATTTATTTTTGCTATTAATTTATATTATTCTCTTAAACATTTTCTTAAGTTGCTTTAGAGGTGTGAAGGGCACTCTTGTAAAAGAAAAAGAAGAGATTCCTTCCCTGAAGATCTTTCAGCACAGAAGGCAAACTGCAATCAGCAGTGCAGAGAAAAAAAACAAACCCATCTCAGAGAAGGAAGGGGAAGGCTGTGTTAGGAAATTGCCAGCTGAAGAGCATGCAGAAAGGCAAGCTGGTTTGCAGGAGCCCTGAGTGACAGCTGTGGTACAGTGTCCTCTGGGTCAGAACAGGAAGGTGACATCCCAGTGTGTCCAGCAAGCCTTAGGCAGGCATCCATGTGGTGCTGTAAATAGCTCACCTTATTTCCTCCCCTGGAAGGATCACACCCCATACAACATAAGATTGGCTCTAGGGCTTAGAATCCTTGGTGGCTTCTTTCCCCCTTCTACTCTGCACCTGATTCACACAGACACATGGACAATTTTGCCATTGTTTGGCTGTTCCCACCAACAACTATAAGACAAGTCTTGGGTAAAATGCACCTTTCAATGTAAGGATGCCATTGTAGCAGCAAGAGACAGCAGGGCAGTCTCGAGCAGCAACCAACCCAGTACCAAACACTAACAGGAAGGGGAGAAACCTCCAGCCCACCATCTCAAACCAAACCCCAGTTTAACCAGGATTTCTCAAAACTCAGTCACTAGTTTCTGAGAGACAGCAATAATTCAGAATGACCTATCAGATAAAGAAGACACTGATACAGGTTTTTTCAGAAAGAAGCTCGTCTGTGAAAAGGAGGGCAGCTTAGACAAAGGGGAAGCAAGTCAGGTCCAGTTGCATCTGCACAGCTACATCTGCAGCAGCACTCCCTGAGGAGCCTTTCACTCCACCTGCAGCCTTTAGTGGGGGGATTAATGCACTATCCTGCTGTGTAGCTCTAGAAAAGCTCCAATAAAGGCTTCCACCCACCCACACCCTAAACATGTAATATTTGTCCATACTTCCCTCTCATTTTTGTCCATCAGCGTATGGCCAGGTCAGCAATGGGGGAACAGGAGGCCCTGTGTGTGCCCTTGGTGCTGGGCTGCTCGGGGACCAGTGCCACTGCTGCTGGCCCTGCTGGGGCTGCTAGGGCTGAGGGTCCTGCCGAGGCTCCCTTGCCTCCAGGAGACCCTGGCAGTGGTGACTTTCCAGCGCAGGTGCCGCCTGTGTTCGGTATCTGGCACTGAGACACCTCCTCGGTGCTTAAATAATAATGATGGATTTCTGCTGGGGAGTGATAGCTGGTGTCGTGCAGCTGGGTTAATGTGTGTCAGCTGTCATCGTCCCTGTCAGCTGCTGCTGTCACTGAGCAGCAGATAAGTAAATCTGTGGTGATGCATGTCCCAGAGAGAGCAGGGATTAAATATTTCATCGCCTCAGACACTGAAACATCTCCTAATTTGGTGTCCTTTTGTAGAGGTCACCTCCTCTCGGATCGCCCAGCCCTGGGTTTCAGAGGCAGCGGGGCTGGGCATTGCTGGCAGCAAAGTCCCTGCAGCCAGGGCGAGCCAAGCTACTGTGCCAGTCTTGGCACATTTAAAAACAAGCAGAAACTCAAGGACAAAGGAAAACCTCGTTTTTTTCCTGAGGGCCTGATAAGGCAGTTGAGCCTCTATTGTACAGACCAGGGACAAGTGTCCCAGTGCCCAGCCTGGGCTGTCTCTGGGACACACTGAGCACCTGACACCACGGATTGAGTACCTGCCACGTGTGGTGGCTCACTCCACGTGGGCAGCGCTGTGGAAAGCATCAGCCGTGGCTGTAGTCAGGTAAATGTGCTTGTTTCATGGTGTTCCCAAAGTGATGGGTCAGTGAACCAGGGAGATGAGCTTGGTGGTCATTCCTACAGCCCTTACATCACCGTGTGTCCATCCTCTTTCTTCCCTGCGGTGATTTGCAAACCCCTTTGCTAGCAAAGTCTCATATTATCGATTGCTTGGAGACAGGAAAAAAAGCTACAATTCAGATTTCTTCACTCTCCTGGACTTTCCTGGTGTTACCTATAGGAACTTTAGATTGAAGGAATTTTCAGTGCAAAATACCAATTTGTTGAGACTGAATTTTTCTTGGAGGCTTCTTTTTTTTTTAACACATGAAAGGAGCTATTCTAGGGGGATGTGGAAAATGAAAGAAAATGCTTTGATAAACAAGATCTTGGCTACTTTTAGACTAACTACCTACAGAAACAACAACAAAAAAAAAAAAAAAAAAAAAAAAGAAAATGTCTCTGGTTTTTTTTGTACCACACTGGAAGAGACAAAGATCCATCCTGTTAGTGGTGCTCAGGGAATAAAGTCCTTGTTTTCCAGAAAGACTTAATTAACTACAGACATTCAAAAACCAGGAAGACATATAAACATGAGTTCTGAAAAGTCTGTTTTCTTGCTTATTTTTTGAGAACTAGTGGTTTTCTTTGCAATTATGAGGCACAGAAGGATGATTTTTGTTTCGTTCTGTTTGCATTTTTTATTTTTTAAAGCTAAGGTTGAAGTACAACACATGATTCAGAATTGGAACTTGGAAAACAGAAAGCATGAGCAGTTTTGACACTTCTAAACCTGTAGGTAATTCTACAGGCATTTCATCTTTATCCTTTCCTTGTCTTCATCTGAACTAATTGCCTTCCTTTGCTGTGCTTTTTGTGTGGACATCAGATAGACTGTATCCTCCACATAGGTAAGGTCCCCTATAGGTCTGTGGTTTCACTGACTCTGGGATCAGTAGCTGGACCTCAGCAGAAAACAAACTGAGGTTTTGCAGGTGGATCTTTCTGCTTCCCTGTTATGTAAGGTCTCCAAATCAGTATTCATCTGTGCACTGTGAAGTAGCAGCATTTCTGCTTCTTTTTGATTTTTTTTTCATGCGGGGAAAGTATAGTTTGTGCTGGCTTCTTACATAAAAATAGCAAATTTTATGAGATGCATTTCCCTCAGGCCCCACGGAGTAGAATTTGTTCTGTAATAAGAGACCAATGTGTTTTAATTGCTTGTTGTAGACTACTACCTGTTAAATTTTTCTGACAGTGTGACACCAGCAAAAAACTTCTTTTCTGTTTTGCTTCCTTCTACTTTAGAGCTGTCAAACAACTTCAACATCTAAGGATAAAACATGACAGATGACTCAAATATGTGACAGGTCATAAAATATTGATTCTTCACGTTACCTGCTAATGAAACACATGCCACCATGGGTAAATCTTCCTTACCTTGGATTCCTGACTTTTAATTGTTATAATTCCAGTTTAGGTTGTAGTCTAGAATTAGAAAGTAATGAATTTGTTCCCAGGAAATACTAAAGCCTATAAATAAGGAATCAGTTCTACTTTTCTTTAACTAGTATTTTTTTATCGAGACTCCCAGTCAGATTTTGTGTTAAAATCTACATCTGATGGAAACCCTTTTGGACCTTTCTGGTTCTTTTTTGACTCAATAGAACCAAGCCAACTCCTAAGATCATATTGTAATGAGAAGCACCAAGGATCAATCAAGGACTTCCTGTTGGGATTTTCTTCCCCAAGAGAAGAACCTTCTCTTGATCATGTATGAGATAAATAATATTTACTAGATTTTTTTCAGGATTTTTGCTTTTTTTTTGGTTAAGCTTATAATTTTTAGTCTTTTTAGGTAATTTTCAACCAGCAACAGCTCAGTCTGGGCATTCTTGTCTGGTCCTACTGGGTCCTTTCTGACAAATGAAGGCAGTATTTTTTTTTTGCTAGAAATCTCTATGTAAGATCTTCTGGCAGGAAGTAGGGGACAGTGCCCTACCTTTCAAGGACACTGAACCTACCTTTCAAGCAAAATCTGGAAAAAAAGTTCAAAACTAGATTTCTAATCTCTTGAGGAGGTGTTGTGTCTGGTATAAATGTTGTGCTTCAGCAGTGAATTGGTGGGAACTGCCAACCTCCTGACTCGAGCCTGTGCGAGCAGAGCTGTGTCTTCCCTTCTAAAACACTTCCCTGTCTGCGACTGAAAACTTCCCACAGAAAAGTTAACATCATCCCTCCTAAAAGGAGCCCTTTCATTTGTGGTGAGATCCCTTTTTAACTGTGAGCTTTCAGTTCAAAATTGTCTGGGGCCCGAGGAGTGCTGGTGCTAGAACATGTTGGAGGCTGGCAGACATTTGCCCCTGAGAGCAGGAGGTGCTGGAGTCTGACATGGTCTCTGCTGCTGTTGAGGGGGAGACCTCTGCTCTCCATAACTCCCATGCTTGGAAAACTCATTAGCCCACAGGTGCCAGGCTGTCCCTGCTCCAGATGGAATGAATGGTGAGAAGGAGCAGATGTGCTTTAGGCTGTTTTCTTGGAAGCAGAAGGACATATCCTCTGCGTGGCTTCGGACGGATGGATAAGCTCCTCCATGATGCACCATGCAATTTCTCCCAGGGCAGATCCAACCTTAGGTGTGCTGAGAAATACAGGACAACACTTGCAAGCAAAAATACAGCCCCTTTCCCAAGGGAGGGGGTGCTGACAAGGCCAGGGCTGACAGCAGCAGCAGCTGGGTTCCTCCCAGGCACTGTTTGCCACCTTTGGAGGATTTTGAGGGTGCAGTCAGACCCTGAGAGTATCTCTCTGGTAACTGAATTACCAGAACTGGCACTTTAATACTTCACTCAGGGATTAAAGTGAGGTGAGAAGACCAGCCCTTGTATCCCAGCAGCCCCATTAGGGCTGGATGATAAAAAGTGTCTTGGAAGTATAGAACAAGCATTTGATGAACACTAGTTGATGTAGCACCTGTGTGCTTGGAAGGTTATGTGTTTTCCCCTTCCCCTAAAAGAGCTGAACCATGAATCTGAAAAACCTGAAAAGCATTCTCATAGCATTTAGAAAACTTTATTTAGGTAAGCTGCTATGAAAACAAATGCAGAACTTGTTGGAAAAACATACTCTGAGTGGTGATTAGTGGATCACTGTCCAGCTGAAGGACTGCATTTATTAGAGTTTCATGGGAATCTGTCTTAGGTCTGATGTTATTAAAATACTTTCAGTAACCAGACAATGTAGATTTAGATAGTGGAATAGAGGATCTCCAGTGGAATAGAGGATATCCTCCTCCATTTGTGGGTCACAGTAATTCAGGAGGGGCTCCCAGTGTACTGTAGGTCAGAAACAGTATTCAACATTTATAATGAGTTAGAGAAATGTTTGGAAAAACAGGACACATTTCAATAGCAATACATGCATGGGCAAAGGAGAGAGATGTACAGGATAAAAGTTATGGACCAAATGACCACCTGACTCCACAAGGCCCTTCTGTTGTGAAAAATAGACAAATGCCCTACCATTTTGAAGAAGCAGAAAAAAATATCTCCAAGATGCACAAAGTGAGTCTACCAGGCTGCTCAGCAAGTGTACCTACCTGGTGAATACAAGAGTGGAACAACAAGAGTGTCAGAAGCCTTGGAATTCTTAATGTGAGAGAAAACATGGGCAATTGATCTGTGTAATCTAGAGGAAAGGAGACTTAGTGGACATAACACTCTTAACTATGAAAAAAAGCTGCTGTGAAAATGAAAGGAATAAATCATGGGAATGTGACAAGTAATGGACTTAGAGAGCAGCCTGGGAAATTTCACAGACATTAGGAAAATCCTGTCCAAGATAAAGTCCCTTGGCCTGGGGAGCAGCTGCTGAGAGAGGAGTGGGAGCTGCTAATGCTGGGGTCCTGCAGTTCTCCTCCCACCAAAATGCCCTCACTTCCTGCAGAGCTTCCTCCAGGCAGAGCTAGAGTACATAGAGTACATGGAGTACATAGAACCCACTGACATACAGCAGGGAGACAGGAAAAGAAAAATGTGCCATCTCCATCTTACACCCTTGGCCCCCACAGGAGGGACACAGCCCTGTGAGGATGCTGGGCTACAGGGGCAACTCACGAGGCAGGCCTCAGGTGAGAGCAGTGCCTTGCTGTTCACCCTCTCTCTAGTTGGAGGGACTAAATTACTTAGGAACAGCATGTTTTCTCCCCAGGTGACTTACACAGAGGGCATTTCCACTGATCAGGGAGGAACGATTCCCCAGCCCATATTTCTGTGCCAACTGTACTGTCTATTTTTAACAGCAAGCTGCCATTAGCATTTGTTTGCTAAAAATAAACGCATTTCAAATGCAATTCATTACCTAGCGCATTAGGGTAAAGGCAATTTATTCTTCAGTCAAGAAGAAATATTTTTAAGAGATAAATTGGTTCATGCAAATATCTGTGACTTGCACTCAGTGCACGTGGTACCAGCAGAGACAGTGCTCTGATTTCAGTCAATTGATGGGATAGATCACAAAATTCAGGAAGCTGCTGAGGAGCTGAGTGCGACATCCTATTTAACTTAATTAAAAACATGATGACAATTATGTAAGAGAAAAACAAAAAAGAGATGTGGGGAGGTAGACACTGTTCCCCTTTGAACTGCAGTGAAACAGAAGTGTAACAAATGGACAGATAATGTTCTTGAGGAGGGGTTGTTCTTTATTATATTGGTGGTAATGGCTTCCCAAAAACCTAAACATTACTGCTTCTTGCTCCCAGAACAGGGGAATATTACAAGGGCACAATTCTGAATCAGAAAGTGCCAGCACAGAAGGATTTTAAAATGGGTTTAGGTGAGCTGCTGAGCCAGGAAATGGATGGTGATCTCTGGTGAACCTGTCCTTCATGAATCCCTTAGTTTCCTTTTTATTAAAAAAAAAACAGCTTCCCAAATGTTTTGTGGAAATAAGGTACTTGAAGCAAAACTTGCTGTCCTTTGGCAGGAAGATTTGTAGGGCATGTAGTGAATTCCTGCTCTGGAGGTTCACAAGTAGGAGCTGAACCTGAGCCTCACATGCCCCTCTCTCCTTCAGAAAAAAATAATGTACCATAAATGAATTAAAAAAAAAAAATAAAAACAAAAAGAAAAAGAAAAAGAAAAAGAAAAAAAATGGACTCAGAATCTTCAGGATTAATGGGGGGAAAGCAAAGCTTTCATATCCAGCTGCTGCTAATGCAGCAGGTTCTGCAAAATCGGCACAGTCTGATTTTCCCCACTAGAGGGGACTGCGGTACCTAGAGTTACCCGCTCACTCAAAGCAGTTCTGGTAACTTCAAAATATGTGGCGTTACTAAGAAAATTAATTACTGATACCTATAATATAATTCAAAACCGTGTACAATTGGAATATGTCGGAAACCCTTATTAAATGTACAAAATAAAAAAAAAAACCAACTTGGATTTAGGTTCCTTCGTTAAACAGTATTTTGAAGTTGCCAGACAAAAAAATATTAAAGTTTATCTTCTCATTTATCTGAAAAATGTGGGACTTTTTCTATACTGTTTTGCAATGTACATGTGAAATACTTTAAATTAAAACACAGTCTGTTTAATATCAGAAACCTAATCTATAAAATTCTCCTGATGATTCACAGTAAGTTGTGTTAAATCTGCAAAAACCAACACCTTGGTGTCCCCAAAACAGTGTGGTGGCAGGATCCTTAGCTAATTGCAAACACTTGAATCTAAATGCAGAGAGAGAGAGAGATACGAGCCCAGGTGTGCTTCCCACCTTGCTGCAGGGGGATGCCACAGCAGGTGGCACAAAGGCTCTGAACATGGGAGAAAACAAGTTCTGACTTCTTCTAATGGTCTCTTATCCCTACAGTTTTGGCAATTAAGCATTTCCAGGTGCCTGTTTCACCAGAAACATCCATCAAAGTAGCACAAGTTAAAGCACATTTGGAATTGTTGAGGTTTTGAATTCTAGGATAGGGAATAACAGACTCATAGGATTGTTGAGGTTGGAAAAGATCTCAGATCATTTATTCCAACCTTTAACCCATCATCACCACATTCACCACTAAACCATGCCCCTTAGTGCCACATCCACACACTTTTGGAACACTTTCTGAACACTTTCAGAGACAGTGTTTCTATCACTTCCCTGGGCAGCCTCTTCTGATTCCTGACCACCCATTCAGTGAAGAATTTTTTCCTAGAATCTTCAGGACCTCTTGTCCTGTCACTTGTTACCTCCTCTCAGGCAGTTGTACAGAGTGATGAGGTCACCCCCGAGCCTCCTCTTCTCCAGGCTAAACAACCCCAGCTCCCTCAGCTCTTCTTTGCAAGAATTGTGTTCAATGTACAAGCACTGGTGCCTACTGCCAAGAGGCAAGACTTGGGTTTGAAGCTGGTTGTTCCTGCCAAGAGGTTTTGTTTTACAGAGCTTTACTTGCATCAGTTCTTACTAAGGGAGCAATAGTGGGAGATACCTCCCTCATCCTGCAACTTATTCGTGTGTGGATTGTGCTGCAACTCCTCTGCCAGAGTGGTAATCCTGTGGGAGGACCTATTTGCACCTTGCTCTCCACTGCATCTCTTTGGCAAGATCAACCCCTTGTTTATTACTGGTCTTTTGCTGCAAATCATTAAACCAAAATTCATATTCTGCAGTTTTCTTGTCTTGGTGTCAGAGACTCAGAAAATGCAGAGGTAGGCAGGCACCTCTGGGGTACCTGCTCCTAGTCCACTGTTCAGAGGGTCAGCTGGAGCAGCTCACTCAGGTCATGTCCAGTCAGGTCCAACGATGGAGGCTCTAGCACCTCTCTGGCAGCCTGCTCCAGTGTTTGACAATGCTTGCTGTAAAAATGTGGGGTTTTTAAGTCTAAATGCAATTTCTCTCCAGTATGCCCACATCTCTCTTGCCCTGAGGAGCCCAACACAGGGCACAGCACTGCAGGTGTCACCATTGCTAAATGGAGGAACCTGTGAACCTGCTTTGGCACAAGGGCACATCGTTAGCTCACAGGCAACTTGGTGTCCTCTAGAACCCCAGGTCCTTTCCTATCAAGCTGCTTCCCAGCTGAGTGTCCCCCAGCATATCCTGGTGTGTGAGCTTGCTCCTCTCCAGGTGCAGGACCCCAGCCTCATGAGGTTCCTATCCATCCATTTCTCCAATCTGCTGAGGTCTCTCTGAATAGCAGCATTCATGTTGAACCCTCTACTGCTTCAACACTTCTCCCAGTTTTTTATCTGCTGTATCATCCAGCTGGACTTTGTGCCAGTGATCACAGCCCTTTAACCTGGCAGTTCAGCCAGTTTTTGGCCCACCTCACTGTCTAGTTATTCAGCCCACACTCCATCACCTTGTCTGTGAAATTATGGCAAGCACCCAAAATCCCTGCTAAATTCAAGATGAGCAATGGCACTCACTGCTTTCCCCATGACCACTGAGGCAGTCAGGTTGCTGTACAAGGTTTTCAGGTTTTCTCAGATGTGATTTCCCCTTTGTAAAGCCAGGCTGACTACTTCCAATCAGCTTCTTGTCCTTTGTGTTTGGAAATGATTTCCAGGATATTTACTCCATGACCTACCCAAGGACTGAGGTAACACTGCCATGTATGTTGTTCCCCACATCGTCCCTCTTGGAGACAGGAGTGACACTGAATGTCTTGTCTATGGTATGCTCAAACCTACTGAAATGATTTAACTATTTTTTGATTCAGTTGGTGAATGCAAAAATGATTTCCATGATCTTCTTACTATGGGAATGGCAATCTTTTCAGGTGCCTTCCCCAGCAAGTTTTCCTTGGTTACTCCTTTCATTTCAAACTCTTCATTTCCTGCTGTTCTCTTTTCGGGGAGTGTGACCAGGACACCAGCCCAGTGCAGGTGAGTCACTGGAATGTTTCCTCACACACTGGGCTGTTTCCAGAGGACGGAACCTCTGCCACAAGCCCATTCCATGAGGAGGGAGTGCAGTGGGAACTGAGAGTTGCTCAGAGGACAGAGTGGGAAGTATGAAGATCTTTTAGCTACCTTTTCTTCTCTCTCTCCCTTTCCTAATCGATTCTTGGTCCTGAAGAAACTCCTGTGGGATGCTGCTGTCAGAAACTTGTCTCCCTTCCCCCCTTATTTTCATTGCTCCCTTTGCAGGTGACAGACAATTTTCTCCCATTTATTAAGGTTATCTTTTCCTATACTCATCACAGGTTTCAATCTCCTCTGTCCTTTTCTGCTTTCCATTCTCTCTTTTTTTTTTTTATTCTAAAAAGAGAAAAGAAGGGAGCACTGGCATCTCAATTATTTATATGCAAATATTTCCTCTACTTTTGTCCTGATTTAGCAAAAGTTAGAATCCTAAAGGAGCAGGCAAGAGAGTCCCTTTTATTCCCACCAGGCATTCTTGCAGCTTCATTCCTGGCTAGCAAAGCAGTTTACAAGACCAATGGAAAACTGACATTCTTTTATCTCTGCTGCAAAATTTGTTTTATAATTTTGTACCCTATTCTAAAATGTATATGTGGCCTTAATCCTCCTAATATGTAGGGCTTAATATGTATAAAAAGCCTGCTATGTACATCATCTCAGCACAGAATTTCAATTTCTAGAAAGGCTGAGGCTGAATTAAAAAGGAAACACTGTGCATGGCAATGAGCTCGTTTTGACAGGCTGAATTAATTTTAAATAATAAGGAAGTAATTTCCATCTCACTAAATGCCTGCATTTTTCCATAAAACTAAAACACTATAGTCAGAAAGATACTCTTGAGAAGTGTCTCTCATAGAGATAAGCAAACCAGATAGCAATTTAAAAAGTAAATAAATCATAATTACAATAGTAAAAGGTAGTATTAAGTATTGATGCACTTCAAGCCCAGCTACTTTGATTGATTTCTGCTTTATCTCATTAGCTTTATAATCAGAAAAATATAATCATATGAAGATACTTAGATTTAAGCACAGACAAATACCTCCAGCCGTTAGACAAGGCTGTTTTAAGGATGCAGTCACAACTGCCTGATGCAAAAGAAAAGACCAAGAGAAAAAAAGGCATGGGAAGATGTAGAGAAAGAGATCTCTATACCACCATCCCTGGTCCCCACTGCCCAAAAATGTAATAGCCTTGCAAATGAAATCTTCTGTGGATGGTCATGTAGGGGACATGGCTTTCTTTGTTGAAGCATGACCAAAAGTCATGATGCTTTCTGTGAGAATCAAGACATAGTAATACCCATCTGGAACTGAAAAGAGATGTTCAACTCTCTCCTCTGGAAGGGGGGATTCACTTCTGTACTCCAGACTAGTCAGGAGAGTTTTCCCAGCAGCAGGCTGGGAACACAAGGGCACATGGCACTGCGGTGTTGAGGGTTTGCACCGGAGCCTCGGGGTCCACCCCTGGTGCTAGGCTGTCATTTGTTCAATGAACTGTGCACAGGTTCACCCTGCTAGATCCATGGTGCTGCCCTGCCCTGGGGAGGGCTGTGACCACCAGACACCCCCCATGTCTCTCCTTGAACAATGAATTATTTTTTCACAGCATCAGGAGGAGCATCTAGGTCATGGGTGTCTGTGTTTTTGTGCATTCTCCCCTTCTCTAACATATTCTCTAGCATATTCTGAGCCAGGGTGTAAGATTTCCCAGATTGTAGACAAAAAATACACCCCCTTTTTTTTACCAACAGCATGGTGGTTTGAACATCTACCTAGAAATGGGAGATCCTGGTGCAGCTCTAATCCTTGCAATAGCTGCTTGACTACAAAGTGTTCTCTAAAATGTATCTCTTTTTCTGTCCTGTAAATGAAACTGGGAGAAAGGGAATATAAAAAGGAAGATCAAGGATGACATTGTAGCCTGGTGACAGGGGCACTAAGCTGTGGAAAAGGTGATCTGACTTCCCTTCTCTGCTCCCATTAATATTTAATAGTCATTAAATTAACAGTCAGGGATGTGCAGGATTAACTACAGGTCAGCATCCTCATACTTATATCTGAATGAATGAGATAGTGCTAGTATGGATGGAAATAAGCTATTAGCAATGAGCACGGCCAGTATGTCAGGAACAGGCACGAATTTAAATGATTTAAACACTGTCCCTGAAAACCAAAACAATGAAATGGCTGCTCCAGTACAGAGATCCACACAAACCCTGCACCAGTGCTGAAACCTCCAGAACAAACACCCACAGAGATGTGAAACTCCTTGGCAAAAATCAGCCCTTTCTCTCTGTGGATTTGCTCAAGGGACTTGCAAGAGCCTGACACTGCTGATCACAGGGAAAACAGCCATAAACAGCTTTTCATGCACTCAATAGCAGTGTTCTCAAAACAACCTGTGAAGGTTGCTGTAACTGGTCCACCTGCACTACAAGGAGAGGAGCTGAGGAGTCCTGCACCAAACCATCAGGCTCATTTTCAGGCTCATTTGCAGGGTTGGAGTGGCTGATGGCTGGAGCCACAGGAGTGTCCTTCTGCTCCCCACCAGCCTGGCCCTGACACTGAGGCACAGAAGAACCTGACTTCTCTGCTGCAGTTCCTATTTTGGGTGCAACTTGGGAACACCACTGACTGCAGCTGTTAGTGCAAGATTCCCTCATCTCTTCTATGCTCTTTAAAATGAAAAGCAGTCTAATCTCAAACAACCTTTCCAGTTCTGGAGGAACCACACTGAAGGTTCTGATGGCCAGCTTGTTCCCTTGTCCCTCAGTGGAGAGAAGGACAAGGGGACAAGCTTGTTCATCTGTTTTGGTGGACTTGTTTGCTATCTCCCTGTTTAGGGAAGGCTTCCCACCAGCTGTGGTTTCCCTGTGCAGATGAGCAGAGCGGAGGAGGGCTGTCCTCCCCAGGGGGATGCCTGCTGGATTTGACCAGACAGCTCAGATCCCAGGCAGCTTCCTTTCCCACAGTTGCTAAGAAACCAAAAACAATCAGCAGCTGAAACAACTGTTTAGTACATTTTTCCCTCCATTTGTCTCATTCTGGATTACAGCAGCTTTAAGAATTGCTGGGCTTTCCCTGCGCTTCTGATGGTGAGGAGCTGGGCAAGCACAGTGCTGGGGAGGAGAGTTTGGCCTCAGTACCTTTTGCAATAGGGCTCCAAGCACACAGGTTGTTTCCATACGTGGCCATCAAGGATTTCCCTCCCTAGAACTGTCTGCAGGGCTCTCAGGAACACCTGTTCACAGGTGTCATTCCAGAGCTCTTTCGGCTCCCTTTACAGCCGCAGTCAGCAAATCCACCCGAGTCACCAGTAACTCCAGCTGTGATTTTAATGGAACCTGTTGTCCAACTCCCACTTCAGTGTTTCAGATGTCTCCGTTTATTCCCTTGCAGGCCTGGCTCTGGCTATCTTCTTGCCCACAGCCATTCACAGGATGCCTGGGAGAAGGGACAGTGATGACTGCCCTGCAGGATTTTGGAGTGCCATCAGGAAAGAGATCATATGGGCTTCCCTATGGCTGAGAGCCAGATGGCCAGTGAGCCATTGAAGAACAAAACCCCACAGGAGGTTGATACCTGCTGGGAACGTCACCCAGGAGAAAACTCCCACCCACATTTAGCTGCAATAGCAGAAACAAATGAGAAAATAGACTTAGGAAAAAGCATCCTTAGTCAAGGCAGAGGTAGGTTTCCAGATCTGCTTCGTGTAGTGGTAGCACAAGGCATATGTCTCTGGTTGAAGGGGACTGCTAAAAAACTTTGGGGAATAACCTTCCCTGCATAAAAGACTATGTGAACTTCACTTCTTTATTTCTCTGTCATGTCAGCTCAGCTGCATGTTCACTATTAATAATAGGTCCAACTCCACAGAGACTCGTAGTGTCTTGGAAATGTCACCTATCAAGGCAGACAAATAAAGCTAGAACAACCTCAAAATATTAACTGCTCTGTGTGTTTGCTAATAGTCCTGTGCTGACCGTGAGGGCTGAATTTCTGTTCCCAGCACAATGCCTGTAAATTCTGCCAGTTCCCTGGCGGGCTGGGGTTATTTTTATTAAGTGGTTACGTGTCGTGCTTCCCTTATGTGGAACTTTCTGTTTTCTGATGGAGCTTGTGGCCTCTTATAGCAAGTTACAGCTTTTTTTTCCTGCAGCCTTGGTAGAAACTGGTTGTTGTATCAGCTCATATATTTTGTAACTTCAGCAAATAAATCTGTGTGTTGTGCAGGTGAGTAAAACAGAGATCTCTACTGCACAAGAAAGAAGTGACACAGTGTTGGGAGTGAGAGGCACCTCGGCTTGCCTTGTGAACTATGCATGTTCTTCTGAGCCAACATTCCTGGGAGTTCCTGCTCTGTGGTGGGGCAGCATGGTGAGGCATTACTGTGATGATATAAATACTGTACTAAGTGCAGGGCTGAGGGAGTATGAGGGCATGTGAAGGAACAGCTCCACAGTGGCCAGAGGAGCTTGGAGACAGGCATGCCCCAGGAACAGGTAGGTGTGAAAACAAAGTTCTCACCTTCCTTATTTACAGCTAGACCAGAAGTCCACTCAGTCCACACTTTTTCCTGACAGTGGTCAGCAGTGGGTATGTAGGGCAGGGCAGGGAAAGCCATAGGGCTGTTTCCTCAAAATTACATCCAACAGTTTAGAGGGGGGAATTTGGGAGCCCAACAGACATCATTGCATGTAAGGGTCCTGAAAGTCTTTCTGCCATGAGTATAGCCATTTGCTTTGTGAACCTTTTCAGCACGTAAAATCCCAGAAGGGGAACTACAGGCAAGTGAAGTCTGGGTCACCCAGGAGGTGGCTGCCTGACTGTTCTGAAGCTGCAGCCCAAGGCACTGTGTCATCCATTAAACCATCTTCCTCTCCTGAGGGTGAATAAGCACTGACCTCACTTCAAACTCCCCAGGAGACAACAATCACCCAGTCAGTCATTAATTTTTCAAGTGGTGTGTGTGTCTTCAGGTTTAGAAGGGAAAAAAGGCTGTTCCCTCAATCTCAACAGCATTGTTTGCAGTGACCTTGTGTGTGCCCTGTTCTAAAGCAGAGAGGGAGACTTTTTGACAATAGTGGAAAGAGTTTGCTACACCTTCTGGTAGTATCATGGATGATGAGGAAAAATAGGAATGAGCATCACTGACTAGCTGAGTGAATGGCCAAGTTACCTAATTGGGTTCCTCCAGACAGCTGCTATGCTTAGCAAGAAATATAACTGTATTATTATATGATGGCACACAATTTATCAAGTCCTGCCAAAGGAATATATGTTCCCTGTTTTTTTATTCTTCAGAGCAAAATACTATTTTTTTTCCAAAATGTTTTTATCAGACAGTGTCTGACTGAGTTCACTGTTCCTGAAGAGGACTGGATTAAATCTTCAGGATGATCTAATTAGAGAAACAGCTCCTAAACCACCAGGTAGGAAGAGCACACTGTAGGAGCCAGCATATCGCTAGGATGAACTATATTCAGCCAATTCATATGATTTTTTTGGTTTTGATTTTCTACCTGAGAAGTGACATTGGCTATTTACTGCACACATGTGAATCCCCAGGCCAGCAGTGGTGAGTTGCTACCTGGTTTGTAGGTTTTACAAAGAAGTCAGAGCATTACCTGTGCTTTCCCTCCCATGGGCAGCTTATAAATACTGCCTGTTGCATTTTGTACAATATGCTCATCAAAGGTTATGTGAAGCAGACAGTTTTTATAGGGCTCAGTACACTTTACCACTGTCAGTGACAGAGTTGCCTTTAAAGCTGATGAAACACTGTGCACTGTTACAAGGCTCTGGACCAAGACCATGGAGAAACATTTATTATTAGAGGCATATAACCTACAAATTAATTAAATTCTGAGCATGTGAATGGAACATCAAAATATTTTATACACGTTATAATTAATTAGTCGTAGAATTTACAAGGAATTCAGTTATGGCTTGCGCATATTTTGCAACATTTTTGAAAGCTTATTACAACTGACTTGACAATCTTAGCTGCAGGATATTATGTCCATTATGGGTGACTTTGGCAAAATGGATTTAGCCCTTTCACGCCCTCTAATTTTGGATGAAATTTTTGCAGCATTTTCATCATAAAAATAAAAAAAAAACAAAAACAAAAACAAAAAACTGCCACCAACCAACAGAAAACCCACGTGAATATCCAGCCTCTAAAAACTTAAACTTTTAAGTCTAATGCAGGACACGCCAAATTTGCCAGCTACTTACAAGTACTCTGGTTTACAGACTTGAATTCATTACTCTTGTATATGCCTTAAGTCATCAGTACCCTTTTTTTTGTTTATTAACTTTGATATGCAATTGACAAACCTATTTGTTACTCTACAGTGATATACTTAATCACAACTAATTCTTGTTATTTAGAAATCTTTGTAGCATCTCTGATCTTTCTAATCTGTTATAAATGTTGTCTTTAAGGAATATGAAAATGGATGTATTAATTACAAACTGCTTCAGAGGTGGCTCCTGTCAGGCAAATAATTTTCTGTAAATCAGAGAGCTGAAATAGCTTCTTGGATATGGTAAATATTTTTAAGTCTCATACTCATCCTGAGCATCATAGACAAGGTAGAGGTGAATGAATATCCTCTGGATGGTGGGTAGTGTCCCCTCTGCTCAAGAGACTCTACTCTGACAGTATCTTGTGGTCCTCATGTCACATTCCTTTATTTTTCCACTGGGAAAGAAAAAAATCTGGGTGTAGACATAGCCGGACAGTTTCCCTCTCCAAATCTCAATCATAATTTCCTTTCCAAAGGGGACTTTTCCTCAATGTCACTTTAAGGTCTTTCACAGGCATTTAAAATACTCTCCATTTGTAGTAACAGAATGGAGGCAAGAAACATGCAGCAGCTGTATCTCCTCCCCAGCAAGGATGTTTTTGTCTTGGGATGGGCTGTAGATCCTATGCTACAAAAATGAGCGGCAAAGAAAGACTGACTGTGGTTTACTTGGCAGTAAACTCAGGCAAGGCTAACTTGGGCAGGAGCATGGCATTGGTTCTTCCTCCAGCTGCCTGTATTTTGTGCAGAGGACTACAGAGCAAGAGAGTCACTGCCCATGTCTCATTGAAGGCAACACCTCAACACCAGAGGCAGGAGTTGTAGGTGGGACATCAAAGGATGATTTGAAAATAGCACAGACAAGACTGATTTCCTGTGAAAACATACGGAAAACTTGGAAACTGGTATGATTTGAACTTCACTGTGGTGACACTCGAGGAGGAGGTTTTGTGTTGCAGGAGGCCTGGGAGAAGGAGGCACCACGAAGAGGAAAAGGAAATGAGCATCTCAGAATAAAGGAGGAGAAAAGTAGGAAAAGCCATAGAAGTAGTTTTATGGAAACTTTTGAGAAGTTGGACCACAAATGTGACAAAAAGGATGAAGGTGAAACAGTGAAAGGATTTAGTGTGGTTTGCTAAGGAATTGAAGCTAGGAATTGATTTTAGTTGTGACATTTTGAGGGAAGACAAGGTGAGCATCAGGAGGGACAGAACAGAGAAGGTTGTGAAAACTGAGGATGAAGTTATCAAGTGCTCTACTGTGGGAACAAATAGTAATAGATAATTTTGTAGGATGCTCTTGAGGAAATGTCAGCAGGATTAAATGACAGCATCAGTCTGAAGAGAAGAGAGAGGATGGTGATAATGTTGAAAATAACACTGAGGGTGTGTGCTGCCTGGATATAGAAGCTAATAGGTTTACCAACTACAGTCAAACAGAGTAGGCATGTGAAGCAAGATAAGGCTCTCAGTTGTAGCTAGAGCTTGGGCAGGGAGGTTGGACCAGATGACCCACTCACTGTCATCCCTCCTAACATTACCCATTCTGTGATTCCGATATTTAATCCGGTGCAGCCCCCATACACACGTACTCTTAGAATCACAGAATCATTAAGGTTGGAAAAGACTTCTAAGATCATTGAGTCCAAGCATTAACCCATTAATCCTGCTCTGTTCAGAGAAGCTGCCTGGGCAGCATTTGAGGATTTTAGATATTTAATCTGAAAGTTTAGCAGGATGGAGGTGGATATGTGCAGAACCACCTGCTTACTTGGTCCCATCTGTAGCACACAGTGATCCCATGGGTTTGTGTCACACTCAGAGGTCACAGTGTCTATGATCATGCCTGTATCCAGGATAATCACCCCCTTTCTCTGCTGTTCTAACAAGTGGCCCTTTCCCACATACCTGGGCAGAAGCAAGTTGTACAAACGGAAGGGCTTACGTGCTGGATATTGAACATACCACAAAATGTACATATCTATGCACACCTGATCTCAACAAGGGACCATCTGCCCCACTGTTTTTTGGATGGTTTGGTGTGTCATGCCCTTGAGTCAGGCACCTGAAGTCTCTCCTACAGGGATTATATGATATTCAGCTGGAGGTGAGCATGTTCCCTGCAGAGATACGCTATTGATAAGAAGATGTAATGACTAAGATGAAATCATTACTCATCCTTCCAGTAAGCTGTGTCCTGATTTAGTATCATATTCCATTTGTAGATCATATTGTCTCTGATGAGTCTGCGTAACAACAGCAGTGCAAACAAATTAAACAAAGTTTTGATATGCTTTATCAAAGATTTGTCCCTAGTGTCCTTTGATTTACATCTTGAGATCTAGTGAACTGGATAGAGAAAATATTTTCTCCCCCTCAAAGTGGATCTGAGCTCAATACCTCTGAGAATATATGAGCTCTGCCTTCAGAGTTGGCTTCAGGCATTCTAGAGAATGACTGCCCTCCCCTTAATATATAATAGACTGAAGACAGCTCTATGTCTTCATAGAGCTTTCAGTGAAATTGTTCTTTTCTGCATTTCCTTGACATCCAGATAGTGGTGCTTTGGGTGTCCCAAGCCAGTACCAAAATGAAAAAACGCCCTACTTCCTTCTTTTTTTGCTGGCTGACAAAAGGAGTTGCAAAGGTCTATGGTCTCCTGGCCTTTAACCCCACTTGCCTCTCTAGCGAGGACCAAAATTAATGACAGATCAGATTTGTCAGCAGGGGAATATTCTTGCATTTTGCAATGTTTCTAATTGTATCACAGAGGTTAGAGGTGGGACTAACCTATTAATTACCCTTTATACCACTTCAAGTCTGTTAAAGATGGGTTCCTAGAGCAAGAGGTATATTTTTCAGTGCACATTTTGAAACAGAAATCTGTAATGAGAAAAAAATGATTCCATGAGTGAGTCCTTTTTGTCTCTAGTCTGAATTTCAGAGGATCATTTAGTGCTGAAAACGCTGTGATTGAGTAGATGAGTGCTTGAAGTCTCATGTTGCTAGGATTATTGTCAATAGGACCACAAAAGGGAATGTATCTTAAGAAAAAAGAAAATGTTCTTACAGACGAGTGTGCTGAATGACTGGAAAAATCCAAAATAGCTGTTCATCAGGAAGACAGGTAAGGCTGTGTGTGCAAGAGCATCAGCCTGCTCTAGCTCAACTCATGTATAATAACTTGCCAGTGTAATATATTGCCAAGTTGTAAGAGGGTACTGGTCTGTCTTGGTTTCTGCCTGTTATATTCTTTGTGTGGTCTGGATGCAAAGAAGGAATATCACATGCTGCCACTATGAAGGAAACCTACAATATACAGCAAATCCAACCCTTAATACTCGATAATTTCCAATCCTTTGGCTATGTTTGATGAGTAGTTTATCTGTGGTTTCCAAGCACTGTGGTCCCCCCAGCACTGACAGCACCCTCTTGACACTGGAGTCCCTGTGGCAGGGCAGGATTTGGGGTTGCAGACACCAGCATAAGCCCAACCAAGCTGTCTTCCATGGCAAATGTGGGAGAGGGACTCTGCTCCTGTCTGTGAACAACCCCAAGGTCTTTGTCCTGCTTCAGATCTTCAGGGTCTGTCTGGTGGCTGTTGGTCATAGGGAAATGTTGGCATTTTGGGGACACGTGATGCAGAAAGGCTGGCCAGCCCTAATGAAGGATTAAAACTGCTCTGTTGAAGGAAGGAAGCTTGAGGTAGGAAGCTGAGCTTTTCGATGTCTTCAATAAAGACCCTGCAATTTTCACACTTCAGGAGGTTGGATAGTCTTTGGGCAAGAGAGGCATCGGTATTCCACTGGGCAGATTTTGCTTTCCCAGCTGTCCCACGGGCTCTCAGGAGCAAGTTGGTCTGTGGCCCCCAGCCAGAAAAGCACTTAGATAAGAGCACACCTCTCAGTCCATGGATCATCCCGCTGAATTCGTTAGGGCTCCTTATGCACCGGGAATGTGCAATCCATGTGCTTTGCTGGGCTCAGTCTCAAGTTCCCATTTGCGTAAAGCTCCTCCACATCCCTTGAAGCCGTATTAATATGCTGGATGGGGTAGGGATTCTGCCCAAGAGTGCACTCCTTGCTTGAGTTATAACCACACTTCCAACAGTGAATGAGCGAGTGTGCTTCTGCTTGAAGTTAAAAAGCACCATTCTTCTGGGTTGTGAGCAACATCACCCTCAGGGAAGGAAGAGCTGTGCCTACACACTATTCCAGTGATAAACACAGAGACACTTGTTTACTCCCTGAATAATAGGACTTTGAGTTCAAAGTTGGCAATGCTGGAGAGGATCAGCACATGGCTGAACACAGCAGGTGGGGGCAGAGGAAGAAGTGGTGTGTTACCCTTTTTGTTACAGATGGCTCCCAGAGCCCCAGAGGTGGCACTGCAACTGCAGCTTGAATGAGGGATGGATCAAATGGAAATGTCAGGACAGAAGATCCTGCAAAGATGACAGAGACTAGCTGAAGTATCTAGCACCAAAGGACAGCCTGGGATTAAGACATAAGAGGAGAAATGTCCTGATGGAGGCACGCCTCGCTCTGTGGTGCAGGGAATATCTGAACAGGGAACAGAGGCAACTCAACAGTAGGCAAGTGAGACAGGCAGTGACCATTTCAGAGAGCATTGACTTTTGCTTGATGCTCTTGTGGGGCAGGTGAAGCAGCAAGCAGTAGCAATGTGAACATATTCAAGGCCACCCAGCATCAGTGTGAAGAGTTCTGTGCTTGCCTGGGAAGCACAGAGTATGTCATGGTAACTGAGACTTCAGAGAGAAGCCACCAGGGCATGAAACCAGTCTCCTAATCTGACATGGTCAAAAGTGTATGTAGCTGAAGGGTGAAAGAAATTGTAGGAGACCATTTGGATCAAAGATGGCATTCTGTGAGTACTTTTCTGAGGATTTAACCTTCGTGTGGGGAATAAAACTGCACTGAAGGTCTTTAGAAAAACTATTCCTGTCATTTGCTCAGAATGATGTAACTGGTGAAGGTAACTGCGTTGCAGGGTTTGGTGAAGGATGGAGGCTCTGAGGCTCAAGGAGGAGGGCAGCTGGGACAAGAGGGTCTGCAGAGGAACACATGGGAGCAAGATCCAGTGGGACACAGTGTCTGGCCCTGTGGGTGCTGCTGGGGTTGGCTGAGTGTGCAACACTGGCCTGTTGTCACACAGAGAGGCAGGAGCAGCGTGCAGTGGACTTACACCCTCGTGTGTGTGTGTGTGTGTGCAAGAGGGAGATGATGATGTTCAACAGTCTGCAGTGGTTCTTCAGGCCTGTTCTCTCTTACCAATGAATTTGTGTCCTGGTGTCAGCCGCTTACACGTGCACACAATTTAGAACCGTGACTACATTTTCTGGCCAAGGCTTTTATCATGATTAAAACAACAGAATCGTACAAAAACACACAGGAGGGAACTTCAGGAGATCATGTGGACCAATTCTTGTCCCAAGGTAGGCTAATTGCATCAGAGTCACTTCTGATGGTGTTGAATAATATATCCCTAGGGCTTTCCAGCACTGGAAAGTCACAACACCCTTAGGGAATTGTTTCCTCTATTTGTTCTCCCCAGTGCTGAAAAGGCAGCGGGAATTTTGTTCATCATATCTGATTTGAACATTTCTTTCTGGAATTTAAAGCATGGTTGCAGGTGCTGTGACCCACACACAGGCACTGAAAACCAAAACCACTTTCATTTATGGACTGCTCCCTCAGACCTATAAAATAAGACAACTGACTTGGAGACATCCTTGGCATAGAAGGAAATCTGGGGGAAAACAAGCTGTTCCAAGCAGGACTGGGCTTACATAGAAACCAGAGATGGCTGAGTAACGACATCAGCATGAAAACCCCAGATTATACAAATGAATAGGCTGAAATGTTGCAGGACTTAGCAGCTGTCTGCCAGACAAGGTGTCTGAGAGACAGCTGGTTCCATCAAGCCCGTAATGGGGGTCAGACCATTGAGAGGAGGGAGGTGGCAATCAAGAGGATTAGCCCAATTCAGGGAATCCACTAAGACTAATTTAGGGGAAGAAAATGGGAGCAAAAATAGTTAGTAGGGTACTTTGGGAAGATGGGCTATTTCAGGAGACTCAAAGACACATTCAGGATCCTTAAGTGGTGCTAGAGACAGATCTGTGAGTTGCCTTCTGTAAAATACTGTGTGTGGACATCCATTGACCCAACAACTATGGGTAGATATCGGCCATTGGTTTATTTGCTGTGTAGGATGAGGGAAGATGGGTCTTCTGGCAGCAAGGGGAGGAGGTGGGAGGTTGTGGGGTGGCCCAGCTCTGTGCATGTCATGGCTCCAGCATCCCTGAGGAGACACATTTTTTTGGGAGCCAAACTGAAAAAGGAGCATGGTGACTTTTTGGCAGGTGGGAACAGAGGTGTACAGCGCTCTTGCCTCAGGGCCTCAGCTGAGTCTCAGAGCTCTGACTGCTGCAGGAACTCACTGAGGAGAAGGAGGCAGGAAATCACAAATCCCTTATCGATTCCTTTTCTTTTCTGCAACCCATCCCCAGCACTAACCGTATTTGAAAATACAGCTTCCAGGCTTCTTTTACAATGGCTAAAAAAATACAAAATCTTAGCTCTAGAGAGAATTATTCTGCCAGCCCTATTTTTCTCTGGCTTTGAGTTTCCCATTGACGTTAATTAGGACTTCCTGAGCCTTGTTAGCCTGGCATTTTCCTTTGTTACTGAGAACAGCGAAGGTGACCTTGCTCAGTAGGTGGATTTTCTCAGCTCTGACAGTCTAATCATTAATGTCTTAGGAACAGAGGTAGGGATCTTACACGGGAAACTTGAGAAGAGCTATAAAAACATCATGTAGACAGCTGGCAGTGTCAGCTGGCATAGCTCCAATAATTCAAAAGTAGAGGTGTTTCTGTTAATCATCTTGATCTCACACAGCACATGCTATTCAACACGTATTTTTTGTCGCATAATAAGGAAACAACAAATATCTATCTGTGTAAGCTCAGTTGCAAGTGGTTGAATTGGGTATACTGAGAGTAATAACCAGCATTCAACAAACTCCATTTTATTATCCAGAAAAGTGGACAAGTCACCAGAACACTGATGTCTGGTGATCTGGTTTTGAATGATGGCTTAAAAGTTATTGGTGGCTTCATTCTATTGCCCTCCTGCACAGTCACGAAATTGTAGAATCATGGACAGCTGTAAGTAGAAAGGCACTTCTGGAGGTCATGTATTCCAACTCCCTTCCCAAAGAAGGTCCAAACAGAGCAGGTTGCTCAGGGTCATGTCCGGTCAAGTTCTGAGGATCTCCAAGGGTGGAGATGATACTACCTTGCTGGTCAACCTGGTCGATATTTGACCAGCCTCATGACAAAAACCCCCCACCAGCACACTTAAAATATGAGTGGAAATCCTGTGAGAAAAGAAACCCAGGAAGGGAATAATTGAGTTCTGCCTCTCCATACCAGGCAGCACCACAAGACCCATGTGGATAAGTGTGTTTCAAGCTGCTGTGATTAGTCTCACCTTCATAAGCTTCACACACACTAAGATTAAAAGGATTATATAAACACAGGAAAACATCATATTTGCTCATAGCAGTCTTTTATAAACAGAGACTTTGCAAACAACAGTCGTAATTCCAAAGTGTCCTCTGCCACATGAAGCAAGAGTTTGACAACAGAAGAGTCACAAAGCATTGGCAATAGCAGAGCTGTCCCTGTCAGCCAGCTGTACCAGGAGCAGGCTTGGCTCCCAGAGAAGGCAAACCAGGAGCAGCTGCTTTCCACGGGCAAGCACAGGAGGGTGGATTCTGCTCCTGACCTGTTTGAACTGCACACTTCAACATCTCTACTGCGGATTTCTAAACAGCCATATCCAGTGGGTCCTGATCCTACCAGGTACTCTGAAGGCCACTTAGGAACGACATACACAGCTTGCAGATTTGCCACTAGCAGCTGCCACAAGCTACCAAAAAAGGCAGAATATTAGGAGTACACAAAACCAAAGCTGAGCTGGAATATAAATATCAAATTAAACGCTTACATGTTGCTGAACATGCTGCCTAACATCAGAAACACGAGACAACAGCAGAAAGCCATGCAACGCATTTTGGCAGAAGCACGCAAACATTTCACAGCTTGTCCCCTGGATGCCATGCTCACACTTACGTTAGTCTGTGTCATACTACCTTAACTTGTTTTAAGCATTTCCATCATCTGTGAGGTAGGGAGGGAAAAACAGAATAGTTAAGGTATAATCAAGTGAGATCTTGCATATCATAGTATAATTTGTAAACAATCTCTTTATTGTCTGTAGTGTGGAGAAGCGTAAATGGTTCAGGCTTCTGTCTCAACTTATCCAGATAGGGAACTTTCTGAAAGTCAGGTAAGTGATTCAATGGATTACTAAGGAGGCAGATGAAGAAAACTGGAAACAACAGAGGAGGAAATAGTGACAGAACATAAATAAACACATAAACAAGTGAAGAATTTTGGTGTCAGGAAGATTAATTTTTTTGCTGTCATGTCAGAATCAAAACACCCAGTAATACCTTTTTATCAGTGAGCAAATATAAACTCTATGTTAATCTGGCTGCTTCAAAAATATTTGAATAAAGATACAAAATTAAAAAACCAACACCTACAAATCATTACAATGAATTAGACCAAAGATAAAACTGTATCTCATCTCAGTATGGAAAGATCTGTAGAAGTCTTTCTTCTAGGTGAAAAATTACAGTAATAAAATAAAAATGATACATCAAGATCTTGTTGATACATTGCTCCTCATCTTTGATTATACTTCCAAAATCATAGGTATCATTTGAAAGACCCAGCCTAGCAAATCCTTTTATGCACAAACTTTCCTATTGGCTTAAATTTTAAGGTTAGCCATGTGCTGTGCTTTTAATTATGCACCCACAGAAGCGTCCTCTGGTGAGATCTTGTGCCCATGCCACCCTTAGAAAGCCCAGGGCAACCTAAAAGCACTTTGGATCTCAAAGTATCTTCAGTCATCTCCTGTAATTACTCCTGTAATTTATTGTGGATTTACAGTACTTTGCACAGTGCATAAATCTTTCATGTCTATGAGGACAGATACTAAGTCACCTGAAAGCGGAAGGATTTGTATCAAGGAAAGAAGTACTTGCACATCTACACTTGACACTACTGAACAGCTAAAAATCCGTAACAAGATGGAGAAAACTATTATCTCCTGAGAGAATGGCAGAATAATCAATTGGCCTAAACTTCTGCTCTTCAAGGGGAGCAGAATATAGGAGGAGATACTAAAATAGATAGAATTTGAGACACTATCTCAAACCAGTAATTTCTTAACTAAAAACACAGACTGATGGTTCCACTATCACTTGAAAACTGTTTTGAAAAGAATTTAAGGACTTTACTGTGGATTTAACATATAAATCACAAAGAGCCAAACTGCCACCAGAGTTGTATTTTCTAGCTGGGCCTAATGTAGAAGAACTGCAAAATACAGCAGAGAAATTACATACAGTAGCTGGAAATATCTAAAAGTATTGATTATGTGATTGACATGTCCCTGCTGAACAATCAACATACTGACCTTTCTGAAGATTCACAGCAGGCAGCAAGGAAAAAAACAAACCCTGTGTATGTGTGTATGTACTTTTTTATGAAAAAAAGCATTTTATTTCTGTCTTTCTTGGGAGCTGTGACTCTGTATACTGGTACTGGAGTGCCTCCACTGGCTTATCTCTACCATTATTTCAGCAATGAAAATAGAACAAATAGAGGTGCTGAAGGATGCACTGGATGAGTACTGAGATACAAAGCAAGGCAGCTGTCTCATTTATAATGCTGGGGAAAAATGAGGTAAAGTATCTTATTAAGCAAGTAATAGTGATATCATTTTCCTATTCCCCTATTTTATTTGTAGCAATGTAATCATGCTTGGCTCCCTGCCTCCTCTGGCACATCCTGGTTAAGTGGCACTGATGCTGTTTTGTGCAGATGACGTGGCAGCTGTTAAAATTCAGAAGCATTACACCAATTGGAAATACTTGGGAAATATCCTAGGAAAACAAATTCTTCATTCCAGCACTGATGAAGGTTCCCATGCACCTCATGCTCTCCCTTTACCCAGGCACTGGAGCTTTCCCTGGGATCACCCAAGGATGTCCCTGCCTGTCCAGCCCTGCAGGACACACAGTCTGTGCTGCCACCTCAGCACACGGGATGTGCAGTCCCTTCCTCGGAATGCCACGGAGAAGACTCAGAGGAGCTTTTCTTTGCTCAACCACGATGATGCATGTGAGATACCAGCAGGCTTGTGGCCGTCTGGGATGTGCCCACATCCTCGTTTCTGTTGGGATCTGGAGAATGTTTCTGAAGTGAATTTCCCAGTTACTGTGTTTGTTCCAGCTGCTGATAGGCAACGGTGGGGCCAAGCAGGAGCTTGGTGGGAATGACGTTGTCTCTCCACCACGCCGCTGGCACGGACTTGGGCCCCCAGCACAAGCTGTTTCCTCCCGCAGTGCTGCTCCTATTGCTGATGTAGGTGTGGCCTGACTGAGTCCTGCTGACTTGATTGATTCTATTTCAATCAATGTGATTGTTTGTACCAACAAAGTTGATAGAACTGGTCCTAAGTGACATTTACTCCACCATGCTATTTGGCATATAAATCGGCTGTTTGGGGCAGGGGTAACTGTTTTGTCACCACTGTGAGTTTAGGGAAATTTGTCAAAGACAATAAAGAAAGTACATATTTGGAAACAACTGATACTAGCACTTGACTGGTCTTATTTAGATGTATAAAGCAGCCTCACTCTGGACATAGTTTAAAGGGACTTTTCTGTCTTTTGGGATCTGTGAAATAATCAAGTTCATTATAATGCCTTTCTTCCAAAGTATCATATACACTGATGAATTATGCATTTGGTCACATAGTTTTAAATCTGCATATGGCTGTTTGTACCTAGTGATAAAATATTCTTGTAGCTTTTTTTTAATGGTTACAGTAAAATTCTGCATGATGTATATCGCAAGTAGTAATTTTCAGCTAGAAATATTGATGACATCTTGCCTATGGCAATGAACAGGTTTTAATAGTACAGTAAAGCATGTCCTTTCTTCTTAATTAGTCTCCATTCATTAAACATGCAGATTATTTACAAAAAGCCTAACACAATGGAAAGGAAGAATAACTAATGCAATGGCTGTATTCCCAGGATCACATGCAATTCATCTTTACTAAGCTAATTGAGCCTCTATAATCTCAAGGTGTTCATGAAATAATAGGGAGAAAGGTTTAGGTTAAGCATATTTAGTATAAAATGCATCTGTTTAATTTGTTTCTTAAGATGAAGCTCTCCTATTTTTGAGGGAAAATTAAAGTGCTCAATGAGTTAAAGCCACAGACATCTTGCAGTAAGATATAAGAAGCCTTGTCAGGTCACCAACAGTAACAATCTTCATGATGTTGAGATTTTGTAGCTTATAATTAAACTTCATTTTTCAGCCTCTGTAACCTGTATCATCCTCACATGCCATATTTTATACATCACAGCCATTAGTGAAGCCCACAGGGCACATTTAGAAGAAGGCTTTCTGTCAGGAGCTGGTGATGTAGTGACTCAGCAAGGCATCAGAAAGCTTTGCTTGTGCTAAGGCTTTTTGCACCTCCAGGGGGCTGGACCCGTCAGATTAATACAAGGGGCTATTTTTGTAACATCCAAAAAGTTTCTGCTGTACATCAAAGAGCACTAGCTGCTTATTTTAGATGACAGCAGCTCTTAGATTTGCCTTGAACAATACAGTCTTTAGCACTTTTTTGGTGTGTACTTCTCCAAAAAGAAAATTTCCTGTGAAGCATTTCATTGAAGAAGGGCTTCCCATTTGAGATCATCAGAGACATTTTCATCCTGTACTTCAAACGTTCCAGTAAATTAACAGCCCACATACCAAAGGTAAGAGGCAGTCATGGCATATTGGGGAGTACTCTGAGCATGGACATCTGGGTTTGTGCCCTGCTCTTCAGCTGAGCTGGGGTTTGGTCCCAGGCAATGCAAAGAGTCTCTTGAAAAGGGGCTCCTCAGCTGGTCTGGTCTTTTATTTACTGTGTTAATTTTTTACTCCCAGCAACCAAAATCTCACCCTCCTTCCCAGACACTCCGTTATTTCCATTCTTGAAACTGACTTGCCTGAAAGCTGCTCTTTTCCCTGTGGTCATTGATGCTGGATCACATGAATGTGGCATGCATAGCCTTCCACAAGCAGAGGGACTGTGAGCTACTTTCCCTTGGTGGCTCTTAAATCTGCCCATGATGTCTGGGGAATTAATCTGAGCATTTTGCCCTGACTCATGTCTCATTCCTTGTGCCTGACCTAATGGGATCCTGGCTACAGAAGTGTGAAGCAGTGGAAGATGTGAGGTCACAGATGTGTCCCCAAGGTCAGAATCAAGATCTTCTAGCAAGTTCTAGAGAGATAATGGAAATTACCTCTGAAACCAGGTAATTTCACCAAAGATGTCATCATCAACACTTGGCTTTCACAATGTGCCCTTTGTTTATGTAAATCTCAGGAGGATATTGTCAAAGAGGTTGCTGTTAATGCTAATGGCACAGTGAAGTGACTTGGAAAAGGTGACACCAGAGTCAACGAAGGCACTGAAATTGGAGTGAGCTTTTCTGAGTCATGGCCTGACTCAGGTCTCCTTGCTTCTGCTGCTCCAATACCACTACAGCTGCCTTCTCTGCTCCTTTTTGCTGTTGCCTTTTTGTGGTCCTCTCTCAGCTGCCCATCCCTGCTCACCAAAGCACTTACCAAAGTCCCTTAGCTGGCGTGTGCTCCTGGGCCTTGCTTGGCAAAATGGAGCTACATCTGCACTTTTCTAAATGGGGATGGATTAACTGCGAGCTTAAAAGCTTTGCTGGAAGGAGACCTGGACTCTAGAGCCAGACCACCTTCATTGCTGGAGCCTGCAAGGAGGAGGAGAAGACATTTTTCTTCTTCTCACATGCTGACTGGGAAAGGGGTGAGCAAGAGGAGTAGAGAGAGAGCCCTGGCTTGGTTTCTGCAGTGCATTGCTGTCAGCAGAGCACTGGGCAATACTGAGGCTCTGAGTACCTGCCCAGAACCCAGAGCATCCTGAGGAGAATTAATAGCAAGGCTGAGCTGAAAAGTAGTTCTGTCATATTTTTTAATAAAAACGTTTGGAGAAAGGTTTTCCCCATTGACTTTTGAAAACAGAAACACTTAAAAACCCAACAACAATTTTTATACAGGCAGCTGTTAATAGTAGTGTAAATATTAGATTTATAGTAAAATAACTAGTAATTATATTAATACTTGCCCATATAAAAAGCATTTTGGGGTTTTTAGCAGGAACTCAGTTTTACTAATAATAATACTTTCATTTGAGTAGCTCTTTTGTGTGCAAAACACGTCAATGATTGTATATAAGTCACACAATGCAGGGGTGCTGGAACCTCCTTTACCTGAGCTATTTAAAAGTATCATGTTGTGCCCGTTATTATAAGAACACAGCATTTAACACCCCTTTGAAAAGAAAAACCATTCTTCTTACATGTTTTCCCAACTGAAGCTTATTTCAACTGTTTTCTCAGAGAAGCAACAAAATTTGGGCTTAATCTGTTTAATTGCACCTTCAATTTTCATCCCTTTATGCTATTACTGTAAATGCACAATTTTAAAAAGTCTGTTCCTGAAGTTATTTCACCCATCAAAAGGCTTGGTTTTGCTTCTGAGGTGTATGTCTCATATAGTAAACTTCCCTGTACTATAAAGGACAAAGATTTCTTTGCTGAATCACTACAGTCAACAGGAATTTCAATACCTATATCTACGGCAGTTATGTGAGATCTCTTTTAGTTTCTTTTCCCTTTAGGTTGCTGCTTTTGTTTTGGATCTCCCTAGACTCTCAGCACGGCAGCATGAGCTGAAGTTCTCACCATGGCAGCTGTAAGAATCATTGATTTTTTTTTGTTCAGTAGCAGAAACTGAAAAAAAAAAAAAGATTTCTGTCACCCTTTTGAAATGCAATCCTGAAAAAATTAATTTCAGATCAGCAAAATACATGATTTGAGGGACATGGTATAAAATGGTATAAAAAGTAGAGGAAAAAAAGCCTGGCATCACAAAGTGGAAGAATAAAGTATGGCAGCTATTCTTCCCTGACCTGGTGTTCAAAGGAAAAGATGTTCACTGAGGTCAAACCCCACTCTTCTACACGCAGAGATTTGAGCCAAAGCCCTTCTTTTACTAGAGATGTTCTCTAGCTCCAGCCAGAGGTCACTTGAAATAAGATGTTCTCCAGCTCTCCTGCTGTGACTATTTTACTTTTCATTGCAACTGTACAAATGCTCAGCAGTTGAGCAGAGCAGAGCACGTATTTGTGTGAGTTTTCTGTCTGGTATAACCTTTGGTTGAGACACAGCACCACCAGGTTTTAGCTTGGTGGCAAAGGCCAGTGAAGCCATTTACATTGAATTAGATCACACTGAAAGAGCAGGTTTCAGCCACATTCCCCAGAATGTGCTGGATGAGCAGCACCTGCCCCATAGCAGGGGACTGGGGGCTCCTTTCTCCCAGGCAAGGGAGGGCTGGAACCACTATTGCTGAATTTGACACAAGTTCATAAAGAAACTATGTGACTCAAAATTGCGTTTTTTAAATAATAAAAAAAAAGAAAAATGCAGTTTCTAAATGCTGCTCACCCCTTCTGAACATCAGTCATGCACATTGAAAATCCCACCTTTTGTGACAGTCCACGCATGTGATCTTTACCTGCACACATAGGTGAGCTGCTGGTGAATCCTTATGAGTCATTCAGCTCAAGGAATGTGGGGGTTAAGACAATAACGTGATCTCAACTGACTTCCTTCAATTTCCTGGTCTCTCTGTCAGATAGCCCTAACCTGAAGGATCTGCACATTGATGTTACCTTACTAATCTCACTAGTTTAGATTCAAAAGTCCCAAGGTAGTATGTCAGCTCTCTTGCACACATTATTATTTTTGTATCTAAATCTTCTTTAAATATTGGGCAGACTCTCTTTTCATAGCTGAGTAGTTATTCCAGTAAGTGTGGCAGTTGATTTACAGTTGGTACTGTGTGCACTTTCTGTAGTGAAGCATAAAATTGAAAGGCTTATGTCAAATTCATTCATACATGGACACGCTCAAGAACAAATTAATTTTAAAGCACTCACAGGGTATATAATGTTTCTATGTCATGCTTTACAAATCTATAAAGTAATTTATGACATAAAGCCTACTTTAGAAGAGAGCTGTAGTATAACAGATAGCAGAGTGATTTCAATCTAAAATATCCCAGTGCTACACTCCCCCAGATATCTGCAATTCAGATCTGATAGGAACCATGAGTAATCAGTTTCTAAAGCAAAATTATTATACAAGAAAAGGCTCTCAGTGCAAAGTCCTTTTGCAAAACCAGGCTATTCTAGGACAAATTAGGTTTGCTAACCATCAGTATGCAGCACACTTAGATAAGGTGTCAGATTCAGATCTCAAACTAGTATAAATTGAAATCACAGTCTTGAAGGATCAAGATGAACTCTTAAAGATGCATATTGGATAAATCTCATATGTAACTGTAATTCCAGAGCCCTTGTAATTAACATCCAGGGAGTTTTCAACCCATGAGAACAGATGCCTTCAAGCTGACACTGCTGTTGTGGTCCTTCTCTCCTGGATGGCACAGCCCATGGAGGGTACCTCTGCACAGGGTGAGCGTCTTCCCCGTGCCATTCGAGCACAGGTCCTTTGAACATCCTTCCAGTGTTTTGTATTTTGGAGCACCACCAGATTCTTCCTACTTTCTCTGGCAGAAGCTGGAACTGCCAGCAGTGTTTGGCACCAGCCCCTTGCTGCAAGGACCACAGGACCCAGAAACCAAGAGAAGAGCACCTCCCCCTGAGCACAGCCAAGCTCCTTGTCTGCTTGCAGCAACGTCATGCCTGTAAATTCCACCACACTGAGAACTTATCACTAGCAAGTGTGATAGGCAATCATCAGAAACTTTCAAAGACAAGCAGTCACCCAAATTCAACCCTGAGGTGAGCAGCTACATCTGCCCTCAAATTGCAAGCTGGCAGGGACAGGAATGAGCACTGAGTGCTGAGTCTAAGGAGCTGGCACAAGCCAGCTGTGTCACAGCTACTCCTGCTCCCTCCCTGCAATTTTTTTAGGGGCATTCCTGCTCTTTGCAAGCAGCAACTTAATAAACTAAGAGTACAAGGAGTAAAATATACATCAATGACTGTGAACTTCTGCCGTGCTCCTCTTCCCACTACTCATCCCACTTGGCATGTGTGTTGCACCTGGGTAGCTAACTCTGTAATTTGGACACAAGTAGTGTGGTCCCTCATCTCCTCAGGAGAAACAGAGATATAATCAGAATTTAGAGTGGCTTCTAAAAGGTGCATATTTCAAAGGTAAAATTGCAACATAAAGCATTCAGAGAAACTATAGCCCAAGTACCACCTGCGTGCAGAAGGGGGAAGGAAAATAACATTCTTTGTAACAGCCAGTGGAGGCAGAAAAAAGAGTCTAACTCAAAGCAGCTGTTCCTACTCCTTGCATCAGAGGGAGGAAGCCCTAGTTGCAGTCCCCTCATGCAGCGAACTTTGAGGTATTTATAAAAAGTGGAACAGGTTCCACAGTGCAGGGCAATAAAGGTCACCCCAGCACAGCTGGGCTGGTAACCTGTCATACAGAACAGCCACAGCGACGAGGGAAGAAACCCTGGCTATGGGGCAATGGGATCATCCTTCAACACGGACATGCAGGCCAGGGTCACCACGGAGCTGGGTGGGGGCATGGTCACACAGGATGGAAGAGCTGAGCCTTGCCCTTGTCTTCTGCTAAATGCTGGGACCCTGTTTCTCAAAAATACCTAACGACATTGGGCGCATTAAACTTCTCAGCACAGGAATTGGTTTTGTTGGACATTCTCAAACTAGGTCCCCCAAAAGTCCTCTTGGAAAGATTGACCACTTCCAGTCTCCTGTGCTGTGTTCCTCCTCACAGCCACCACATTTCTGACATGTGTGGGGGAGAAAAGGCCTTATTCTAGCAGGAAAGGCTGAAAAAAGAACTATTAGTCTGAAATTCTGCTATGAAAGAGGAAGATTTCAAAGGAACCTGAAGAAAAATTGCATCCAGCTCAGTGGGAATGCCTTAGGTATAGACTTCACCTATTTCTTTGCAGCAAGCCAGTTAGTTCTGCAACCTTAACAACTGCTTTAAACAAAGGGATTCCTAAAATTTGCTTTATCATCAGAAGGCAATGGCTGACAGCCAGGAAGCACAAGGAGCAGTGGGGTGCTGGAGGAGCCCTCCCCCAGCCCCATGACAGCCACTGCCCCAGTGCAGCAGGGAGGCAGCTGCATGAGTGCTGGGCTGGGGGCTGTGCCATTTGCTGAGTGCTTTGCACACTCCTGTTTGCAGTCAACAATAAATACCTGCAATGTTAATAATTTGCACTGAAATGTTCTGTGTCTTCTTTCTGCCTCAGGTTGCACTTTTTTCTTTAAAGTTGCAGCACACCAGTTCAGCAGTTTTTGAGAACCTGTATCATTGCCTAAGGAGTTCCTAACTCCAAGAGGAGACAAAAATTCATCAGCTTTCTTGTGGCTTTCACAGTATACTGAAATATTAAATAAATGTTATTTGGATTGAGGCGGGGTTTTTTGGATTTTTTTTTTTTTAATTGTGAAGATCAGTCATAAAATCCTTGACAATTAGATATCAGTGTAGACCTATCCCACCATTCTTTTGCAGATGCAGAGTGCTCCGGGGTGTTAGATTCACAAAGTAGTGATAGTGTGAAGACATGATGCTGTAGCACCCAGCTTTCATGGATCTAACCCTCCTAAAGCAGTCACAAAGCAGGATGTATGTGGGGAGCTTGCACCTTGAGGAGAGAGATGGATTCCTAAGTTGGGATCCAGGAAAGCCAATATAATGCAGAAAGATAGAAAATGTAAAGGCATGGAGGCATTTGAAATGAAAGACTGCTGAGGTCTGCGTAGTACACAGAGGAAATGCTCAGCTTTCCTGGTTGGTGGAGAGCTGCTTCTACTCAAGAGCATTTCTATGGACCCCTGCTGTTTCCTACTCTTGTGTTCCAGGAAGACAGTTATTGTTTGTCCTCCCTTCTACTGTATTAAATCTTTCCAGGTGGCTGTCATGATGAAAAGTCTGCTGGGACTGCCCTGGACACATCTGCAATGCCAGGAGGGGATGAAGTCCTGATCTCTGTCTGTGATGGGTATTCCTTCCTAGCCAAGATTGTCTCCTTTGACAATGTGCTGTCTAAGATTTTGGGTAAGAGGGATCACCAAGTCTCCTGTCCAGGCCTAAATAAAAATCTCCTACAGGTAAGTCCTCTCTCTGTGTGGACAAGAGAATTATTGAGTAAATGCCTGTATAAATGCCAGAAAAATGCTGATTAACAAATTACATTTGTTTCTCTCAAACACTGCTATCACTTTCTCAATTAATTGATGTGAAAGGGTTTCTCTCTTGAACTGGCTTTTTAACTGTGCTGCTAAGGAGGCAAGTAGGGTGCCAGGGTAAATAAAAAATAATAAATTGTGCAGGGCTCTCGGAGATTATGGCTGGAGATTGCCTCCAGCTGCCAAACTAACACAGCGAGAGTGAAGGCTGCAGTGTAGACAAACATTCTGCTTCTGCCCCAGATTTCAAGTTAGCTTATATAAAATGTGGACTTACGCAATATACGTGCAATATAAAAGACTTTTGAAGGTGTTTGACTTGATATTTCAGGGCATAACATGAAGACTACGTAGGTTTAATAAAACACATAGGGAACAAAAATGAAGAGCTGCTTTCCCTTAGCACCATTTGGCAACAAGCCATCATCATTAAAGATGGGGCTGCCTAGCAGGAATGTGTAGAGATTGTTCCTAGGCCTAAAACTGCTCATCAGCAGTGCAGATGCTACATTGGACTGTGGCTGATAAAATCTGCAGCTTGCACAAGAATCAATGTTATGTTTAATAGATGAAGAGGAGGCAGCGATACAAGACCTGTTTGGTCTTGTATTTGGTCAGACAAATCCACTGCTTTTAAGTACAGTCAAATAGAGAGTTAAACTCCACAGGAAAAGAAATAGTAGCTGCTCTAGTTAAGTGCTGTTTATTCTCTAAAGGATTTAGAGGCCAAACAAGACAAAAAACTCAGGTCCTCTAATAACTCAGAAGGCTAATGAGACCATGACTGGCTAAACAGGGGATGCTGAGGTGGAAGCAGGAGCTGAGGGTAACAGAGCTATCTGTGGTCTTAGTATCTACTAAGATCTACAACTGAGGATGCTGAAAAACTGGGAAAGAGGTGGAGAACTGCAGAAGTGGGCCAAGGACTACAGAAAGCACCTTATGGGGAGAGAAAGCACTGTTTGTCTAGCTTATCAAAAAGATTGAAAAGTCTTGATTACAGAGAATAACTCTTCACAGAGACAAATGAGCTCTTTATTTTGGTGGAAAAGGATGAACAGTTAAAAGCTGAAGCCAAATATATCTGGAGTGGAAATTAGGCAAAACATGTTAATAGTGAGGGTTTGAAACAAGCTGCTGAGAGCTGCTGAGAGAAGACAAGGAGTCTGCAGTGCTTGATGAAGATATCTCAATGCTTTTCTAAGAGACAATTTTCTTGAATATATGCTACGTTTCAGTCCATCCCAATAAAGGCACAAATGAGTGATATTTTAAGAGTGGTGATAAAATCCAGTTGTCTTTTCCAGCTTCAAGCTCTGGGACCCTGTATGAGCTATCTGGAGGCGCACAGGGGTGTACATGCCAGCTGGGGGTCTTGCAGGGAGAAGAGGCTCCTCCGTGCTCTTTCTCCCCTTCCAGCAGGATAGTCATGTCGGGAACCAGCACTGGCATTCAGTTCTAAAGCCTGACTTGCTTTGTTTCCAAAATGCCTTGCAGCACAATGAGCCCCTTGCTTGTCTGTCCTCACTGAAACTGTTCCCAGAGCAGAGGGACAGCAGGGCATTGCAGGGGTGACCACATCAGCTCCCACCTGTCCCGGGCAGGATGGGCAGCTCAGGGCACTTGAGAAAGTTGACACAACTCCAGTGGGTGCTGCCTTCATCTGGGGGATCATTCAAGAGAACAACCTGTGTTGTCATCCTGAGAGAGTTTTCTACCTGAAACTCAATACTTTTTCTTCACTAAAATAAATATCCTCACTTCATTTTCTCTCTCTCTACATATTCCAGAGAAAGACAATTATTTTTCCTCAGTGGTGCACCAACATCCTTTAAATGCCTATTAGAGAGCTGTACCCTCACTTATCTGGTGAGCTCACCTGTGCAGGCTCTGTGTGTCAGTCCTGCAGCTTGGACTAGAAATGCTGTGCTGTGGCTCTGGCTCTGCCTTTGCACCCAGCAAATGGTTCCCAGCGTGTTTACAATACTCAGTCTGTGGTGGGATTGAACTCAACAAGGCTAAAAGGCTCAAAAGAAGGTGGGTATGATTTCACGTGTAGCAAAATAAAAATTCCCACCTTCTTTGAAGCTCGTTGTAGCTACTTATTATTCCTTTAGGTTGTTAGTCTCACGGCAAGAAGCTGTCAAAAATTAACTCCCACGCCTGGCGTTGCAAGAGGAAAGTGGGTGCCTCATGCAATGATGTTTCAGGCTTTCATCAATTTATCTTTGACAAAATACAGCTCTTTAGAGAGAGAGGAGATCTAGGCTGGGAAAAAAAAAAAAGAATGCTGACATTCTATCCTGGTACTTCTAGACTTTTTTAGCACAGAGAGTCCTTTACTCAGCATTTAAAGAAATCATCAAATCTTCATCTACTTACTACAGAAGAGTGAAAGTCTGAACAGTGGTAGTACTGGTGGAGCAGCCCAGGGAGACAAAAGACATATGGACTGAGCATGAACGTGTAGTGCCTTGGGTTAACCCAGATCCCATGTCTGGGACCCTTGAGTATTCAGTCCTGAGAGGGAGTAACTTTCCTCAAGCCTCTGAATTGTCCCCAGAGAGTAATATCCACTGACAAGCGATAGATAATGGATTCTCAGCAGGCAATTGTGTGGTCTCATGGTGATACAGTAAGAAATTTAAGATCCTGCTCTTTTCCCAGCCCATGCTCATTCCAGCAGGACCCCACACATATTTCCTTCGTGTGACTTTCTAGGGAAAGCAGTTGAGTCACGAGGGACAAAGCTATTTCTTGAGAAATATAACTCCTTAATGTGTGGTTAAGCACAGAAATATTTCCTGATCGATTTATTTGGTTGTTTGTTTGTTTTTAAGGATGTAGAGACGGGTAATAAACAGGAAAAATAATGTGTCAGTGATGTGTTTTCAGAAGGCTGAAGAATGAGTTATTTAATGGAAAATTGAAATATGTGATTGCACTGTGTCATGAGCATCTACAAGTTTGGCCATGGTAAAATCCATTGGCTTTTCTAGAACTGTCCTAATTAAATAGTCAGACGGGAGGTGCAAATTAGACACAAAGCCCACATTCACAGGATTGTGAATTAAAAGCACAGAATTCTGACTTGTAGAGATAAACATTTAAATCAGCTGATTTTACAGCTATTAAAAAACACCTTGCTAACTTGAAAAAAAAACAAGAAATCAAGAAAGACATCAGGATAAAATACTTGGAATTGCCAAAGATAAATGGAGAAGTGGAAATTAATGACAATTACAAAAAAAAAGCAAACCTAAATCCCAAAGGTTTTCTTAGAAAAGTACCTTCTAGAGCAACCACACCGCAGTAAAGTAGAGGAAAGCAGAACTTATGAAGACATTAATCAAGGTATGAGTGAAAAGAAAATGAGATGCTTCAGGGCACAAAGATGACAGGAAGCATATCTGTGGCAATAAGGAATGATGGAAATCATACAGAGGGAAATATAACAAAGTATACATGAAGAAAGGATGCAAGCACTGCAGAACACCTACTCTGACAATACAGTCTTTTGCTCTCACTAAAAGCAAAAATCAATAAACTCTGTGTAGGAAGAAAAGCTTATTAAATCATTGACTGTCCAAGTAGATATTCTTGTTGGCAAACACATTGCTCTGTGTGATGGATGGACACCAGGGTCAAGAGGTCGTTTACTGAAGTGATCAGGCTTCATAAAATCCAGATCTGCAAACAGTCGGGGCAGCAGAGGCTCAGTGCAGTTACTGTTGTTGGGAGATTTCCATGCGCTGCAACACTGCAAGCTCCTTTTTGGATCAGTGAGAGGGTTTCAATGAAGGAAGAAGTGGGAGGCACTCCCACAGCTCTGGCCCTGGGCATGCTCCACATGTGCCTGCCCATGACTGGCCATGCTGCAGTGCCTGCCCCTGGAGCAGCCATAGGGCTCTGCTCTGGATTGCCAGCACTGTGGTTCACTCCCATACCCTGCTTGCCCAGCATGGAGCCTGGTGGTACAAGTGGGATGAAACCATAACACTGTAATTCCGTGTGTGGAGACATGTCCTACCCCATCAACAGCAAAGGGCTCCTGAACCCTGGATCATACGGGTTTGCCTTATGATCCAAAAGGGACCTTCAAAGATCTCCTAGTTCAAGCCCAGTGCCATAGGCAGGGACATCAAGTTGCAGAAGGTCACCCTACACTTGCACATATCAAAGCAACAATAAAATGCCTCCTTTGAAGTTACCCTGTGTTTCTCCCACTGTCTGGCAGCAAACTGTAGCTTGATCCAATTTTCCTCTCCCTGTTGTTTATTTATATTACTGGTGGGTCTCTCATCCATTAACATCAGCCCATTTCTTCCTTATTCTCCCTGCCCCATCCCTACACCCTCTCACCCTCAGCATAACTGACTCCTTTGTGCAAGGTGGAACACACAGAGCTCACTCAGTCACTTGAGAGAGAGAGGCAAAGGAAAGGAGCTTTCAAGGGAGAACACTGGACTGTAAACTTCAGGAATGTGTGTTTCATCCATAACTGGGCAGCTGAGCAATCCCTTGCTCAAGTACCTGGGACACAAAGAAATTATGGTCCTACAGGACCAGGTTGCAAACCCAGTGCCCAATCTCCTTTCTCCTATGGCACCTTCTTCTGACCCAAGGTGACAGGACTGTACTCTAAGGGAACTCAAACACGTTTCCAGGTACACCTCAGGGCCCTGTGCACAGTGGGCTGGATTTTGGTGAAGATGTGAGATCTGGAAATGACAGCCATGGAAATGTCACAGGCCCTTCCATAGCTCCTCTCTTCCTCTGAGTTTCCTCTTCCTCCAGGAAGATTTCTGTCCCGACCAATGCAAAGCATTTTCATTTCATTAAGTACTTCTTCCTTTAAATGATGCCTCAGTACGACTGTCTTGGGTTGCAATATGTAACCAAAAGTGTGTATTCTATTTCCATCTGTTGAAACTGGTTGGGGAGTTGTTTTTCTCTATCTCTTGTACAACCCATTCCTCATAACTCCAGGGGGGAGGGAGTGGGTGCCTTCTGTTAATGGCCCAGCTGTTAAAACCAGGTCGGGCAGTGTTTCTTTATCTCTTCCACCACCCATCCTCCCTCCAGGAGATATCTTCTGTGAATGCGCCATTATGGCTGCATGACTGATAAAATTACATCATCCCATTGTGAGATGCTCCACCCAGTGGGAGGAGCCAAGCATTCCTACCTGGATAAAACCTGAGATTCAGAACACCAGGGCAGCCTGGTTTCCACTGGACTCCCAGGGGAAGACCAGACTCCTCTCGCCACCACTGGACCCTTCTACAGGACCATCTCTGCTCCAACGGAACCACATCTGTCACTCCAGGAGGACTCATTTTGGACTGCTCCCAACATCCTGACCAATAGGGTGTCAGGTCATATTCTGACTCTGTCAATGTTTCTAGTACTTTTTTTTCTTGTTTTATTTCTTGTATTACTACATTTGTATTTTTTAATATTCCTAGTAAAGAACTGTTATTCCTATTCCCATCTCTTTGCCTGAAAGCCCCCTTAATTGCAAAATTATAATAATTCAGAGGGAGGGGGTTTACATTCTTCATTCCAAGGGAAGCTCCAGCTTTTCCCGGGCAGACCCCTGTCTTTCCAAATCAAGACAATGACTTTCTTTTTGGGTTAGGTATTTGTTTCATTTCTAAGCAGACTAATTATTTTTTGTTTTGGAGGGAAGATGGGTGTGCCCTGAAGCTCAGGGATGCTCATTTTAGACCAGTGTGGAAGCAGTCTTTGAGGTCAGGCTGAAAGTGTCCGTAAATCCCCACAACTCTGTGTTTATTGACGTGGATTGGGATCTACCCAATTTGACCTCGATGAGCCAACTGCTTTTCTGGCTTTTTTTAGAGTTTTGGGCTGCAGAACGTACAAAATGGGTTTTTTCCTTTTCCTGGAATACAAAGTGCTGTATCTGGCTGGTGAACACTTGGGGGTACTTCTGCTTCAATTCAGTCTGAGGAATGACAGGGATTGAAATAAGCATTGGCCCTTTGGTTATTAAAAATTTATTTTGAGATGTTTTCTCCATCTCAAATTCACAACAAGAAAATCTTGTTGTTTGTTTCTTGCAAATTGTGGACAATTTTTACATTCCAGTGCATTTTCTCCTGAATGTTAGCAGACGAGAATAAAATCAAAATGATTATGTATATTAATAGTAGAATACACACATAAAGATAACCTTGAGGTGTCTAAACTTTCTGCATATTCTTCTAGATTGCTGATAGCTTTTGTATGTGAATATATTAAAAACAATGAAAAAACAGAACTAAATTGAAATGTAAATATTTTTGTCTGGAAAAGAAAAATAAATTGTATCAATAAATATGTCACATTTTGTAAACACTCTTTGTTTGCCACCATCAACAATAATATATCTGCAAGGAATGGATCTCTAACCTTAAGTAGCTAACTCACTGTCCAACCTTACTGTAGCTGACACTATTTGAATAAATTAGAGCTTAGCAAAAATCTTTCTTCCTCAAGTTATATTTTTTTTCCTCTAACAGAAAGCTTGATTTTATTTTACTGTGCTCAGACAGCATCATCTCCTTGATATTATGTTTATTTAGCAAGTGAAATGAAAATTTTCGTATTTTTCTTCTGGAAAAAATGTATTTGCAGAAAAGAGAAAATCAAAAATGCTTCTCACATGGTTGGCAGGAACCAATGATGTGGAAAAAATGTTTCTGCTTACTTTTTTTTTATTTCTTCTGGATTTTTGTCCATGTTTAGAAGCAATGCTGTCTATGATCCATGTGTGTGACACACCCTGAAAACCCATGAAAAGCAGAAGGCAAGCGGTGGGCTGTCTCCTCTCTCAGGCAGCCTTGACAGTGTGTGCTGTTTGATGTCACAATCCCTTGCTCAAGTACCTGATTTCTGCAGGAGAATTCAACCACTTGTGGCTTTTGACAAGAGCCACATACTGAGAAAACACATCATGTGCAGTGGGGTGGCTGGGGAACCTTGTCTGAGGTAACCTGCAGAAACCAAGCCAAGGGCCAGACATGCAGTTAAGGAACTTATTTTCCAAATTTAGTTCTGCAATCAAGATGCACAAAATTTATCTACAAGTTACTCAGATACCAGAACTTTTGAAATTATGTGTGCTCTGACAGGGGTGAAATCAATCGCAGCTGTATTGAATTGCCTTCATTAGTAGGTCAAATATATGATGGGGGCATTTTCTATGGAATTTGATAGCTGTGATGCCAAGGAGGAAGTTTGCCTTGTAAAGGTACAGGAGACTTAGCCATTCAGACTTCTCTCTGGTCTAGTTATAGATATGGAATATTTAGTGAATGGCACGATCTAACCCTTGAAGAAATTTTACTGGGCTTCTCAGGAACTAAAAAGGGCAATAATGTGGCTTTAATTCCATCAGTGCAATCCCACAGATGGAACTGATGTGGTTGCAGCCTGGTTCCACACTGCCACCTATGCAGAGTGAAGGACAGCAGTAGGCCAGTGGAGAAAGAAGATCTTCAGACATTTTCTTTGCAGCAATACTGTATGAAAATAGTTTGAACTATCAATCTCAGAATGACAGATTAATCTAATTTTGGGGGAAAAGCAGAACTGACACTGATGGATGAACAGTGGCAGGAGGGGCTGAGAGCAGCCATGGAGCGGGTGTTAATCCTATTGCTGCATCCAAGAAAGGACCTCATCCTCCAGCTCTGATGACTCAGCAGAGGGCAGATATTTAAGGAAAGGTCCAACTCTGTTTACTTAAAAAATCGGCTGTGGGAATTTATTCTGCATGAGGGATGCAGGACAGAGCCCTTGGTTATGGCTGCAAGATGTTACAGCTCCCCTGAAGCCTCTCCTGCCCCTGGAAAACCCCACAGCAAACAGGAATCCCCAAACAAAGTGCTACATTTCTCATTTGAAGATCTGCCAGTTGAAACTTCATTTTTCAGTTTTCTTTGGAGCAATATATTATCAGATGCATTTGATGCCTAATTTAACTTGGTTTCCACGTCATTATGTTTATGAAATGTCTTTCTTTCAGTGAGGCAGATGCAATCACAAGATCTTGCTCTTTGGCTTAATTTCCAATTAATTGGCACATTTGTTTTTCCAAATCCAGACCAGCCTGCTAAACATACTTAATAATTTACAGTTCTCAATGCCTATTGGCCTTGCCAGAAAGGCTAACTTTTTCTTCAGCTCATTGGGAGCCCTGTAGGGGAAAACTGCAAAGGTCAAGAGGAGTTTCAGATTAAGGTTTATGTTGTGCTGTTATTTGAGTAAACAAAGGTAAATTCCAGCAGGAGGGATGAATTTACATCACATACAGTGTGTATTGACTGTGGTGAGGTAGAGCTGGGACAGAAATCTTTTCCCATTGTGAGGCAGACTGAGCAGGAGTGATGTGAGAGAATGTGGATAAGATTTACCAGAGGGTGCTGGGATGGGTAATGAGCAGCAGAGACAGGAACAGCAGGAAAACACCCATTAGCAGAGATTACTGCAGCACACAGAGCCTTTGCACACCCTGCCAGAGCAGGTTTCCATGCTGGCACCCAGGGTTATGTCTATACCAGTATGTGAAAACAGACCATGTTCTCCTCTCTAGTCCTGAGGGCAAGAGACACACCATGGCAGCACTTATCCTTGCCTCCCCAGCCTTGCCTTAATTGTGGGCACCTAACATGCATCTCCTCAAGGACAAGTTGACTCCACACTGCTCTCCTTTGATCAGTACTGACTACATCTTCCTCGTTACGAGAGCTGGGGTACCTCAGGTGGGTCAGCACCTATGCACAGGTGTCTTTGGGGTGTCAGTCCCACCTGAACTGTGCTAGTGGCTGTGTTGTCATTGGCCATGCTGTTGCAGAAGAGCCTGGGGATGAAAGGCAAAGCCAAATAAAGAGATGCCCATGTCACAGCTACCTGATAAAGTGATTGCAGCTTGTAACCAAGGATATATGAGGATAGCAGTGGCCTATTTGCTACTTAGTGAGCCTTGCAGCACTGGTAGGTGCAATGATGTAGGCATCATTCATCTGTATTTTCCAGCCTCCAGTATTTATGGATACATTTAGCCTGTGCTACTCATTCTCTATTGCTGTGCCTTTACAAACTAGCCCGAAGCTAACTCTGGACCTTCTGCATGAAGTCTGCTTGCATCTCTGCTCAGATCAAACAGGGAGAGAAGCAGAGCTGACCCTGCTGTATGTGTGAAGTGCTGGCCAGGAGGGATAGAGCTGTAATGAGTCTGATGATGTGATATGCCTGAAACCAGTGTATGGGCTCCCTGTCTATACAATGTCAGATACTGCTGTCTCAGCCTTACCTGAACTTGTGGGGGATGTACTTTAGTCACTCTGAGAAAAATACAGTGTGTCTTCTGAAGTTTATTAAAATGTAATTCAACAGTGAGAAATGAGGAGGAAAAAGGAGCAGCTTTTTGAACAGAGCAGTCCTGCTGTTCAGGAAAGCAAAAAGTAAGGCCCAGAATGGAGTGGGATGTGCATACAGGGAAACACCGACACAGATATTTTAAAATAACCATATGGAATGAATAGAGAATGAAACTACAAAATGAACCACAAACAGAACAAATTTACATGAAGCTGAACAAAACCACGGAAGTTACACTCACTATCTTTATCTTGTGTGAAGGTTTTATTGTGCCTTTAGGATAAAAAGGAGCTTGAAAGGATTATATATCTCATGAAACACATCTGCTGAGCTTCTAATGGTTATGCTGCAGGTAGAAGACGTTGCTTATCAAAGCCTAAATAATGTTCTCACTTTCACATATAAACAGGAGCCATAAAGTCTGGGAGTGGGATTTCCCAAAGCAGGCTCATGCCAGAAAACTACCTACTTATTCACTGCTGACAGGACTGGGAACTTATGACTAATTCTGCATCTATTCCGCTGCTATCTGCTGTTAATCTATACACAAATACTGTCAGTGCATTAATACCCCTTAGTGCATAGACAAAAATAAAGCAAGATACAGACAACTAAATAATTTATTGTTTTCTATGCATTGTGATCATAACGAGGCTGTTCCTTAGCAAGGTTTGGCATACATGAGCTGGTAACATCCCCTTTCATTCTGGAAGTGTCCCAGGGCTTCCCAGATGAGTTTAGTGCTTACAGAAAATACTACATTGACAGCCTTGAAAAACTAAGTCCTTGTTTCCAAAGAGCAGAAGCACATCCCGTAGAAACAGATTTCTCTACAATTTTCCACCAATAGGCTGCCTGTTGTCCTCTGGAAAATGGGATTTTCCATAGGAGATGCAGCTGTGCCTATTGTTACCAGAAGAATGTCCTTGTAGCTTCATGAGGCCCTCCACAATTGAGCAAGGTGGCAGCTGTGCTCCTGTTGGGCACGCAGACTCAGCAGGACAGAATGCACATGCACACCTACGCTCCTGCTCTGCTGTCTGTCTGATGGCCTCCAGCACCCTGCCCTTGTTAGCCTGACTACACCCCAGCCCAGCCTTGCCTCTGTCTCCCCCATTGTCCCTGGTGGCACCAAACCTCACAGGCTGTCTGCTTTCTGCCCAGGTCTCTTAGCACAGCCCTGCTCTGTACCTGCCCTGCTCCCTGTACATGTTCACAACATTCCTACTTGGTTCCAGCCAATGACAGACAGGGCAGGATTCAACCCAGTGAATCAGCAGCCTGACTCACCATTAACAACCATCTTTCCCAGGTCCTCAAAGCACTGGCACGAGATCTTGGCTATCAATCTTTTGCTATAGAGCAACCATGCTAGAAGGTGTTATGAACTTCTGCTCCACCTTCATGGAGCACAAAATGGTTATTTTTAGCATTTGCCTGTGATGTTCCACATTCCCATTCATCTGAGAGTGAAAGAGCACCAAGGTGTTTCTCACAAGACCTGGTAGGGTATCTTCCCATGTACTTGGCTTTGCTTGCTACCCTTGATGGGTTTTTTTGTTAGCCAGCTGCCTCAGTGGGTTTAAAAATAATTTAATTTATCCAAATCCATTCACAACATTTCTGTAATGGTTTTTAATTGTGTAATTAGTGTAAAGACATATAATCATGTAATTAGGCTGCGTAATTACAACATGTAATAATATTGTAGTGCAGTTATGCACCTTTTTTAAACACAGGGGAAGAAAACTCAACATGCATATAACTCCAAAATCATAGCTGTGAGTCCCAGAGTGTCTGTAAATATTTCCTTACATATATTCTTGTGCAATCATTGAAGCTTAAATACAGGGATATATGCTGTTATAAGACTGCCAGGGAGACACCAATTATTTTTGAAAATCGACTCCATTAAATTGTGTGGTGTCAACACGAAACGGTTGTGCACAGGTGGGCAGGTGCTAAGGAAAGATGAGGGAATTTAGCTGAAGATGTGGTTATAAAGCACATTTAATTCCTTCATGGATGCTCTTATCAGAAAGAATAATGGTGCTTTCCTCACGTAGCCTGAGTCTCCTTTTCTCATGGTGGAATTGGATATAGGACTGATCCAGCTCTCGCTTCGGGCCAGTGAAAAAGCTCTCAGTGGCTTTGGCACAGTAGGCTCCCCCCACTGTGTGAAAGGCTCTAGGGATTCATGTACCCATGGAAAATTGGTGCCTTATTCTGCTCCCCCCTGCCCTTGCTCTAGCAAAATCAGCCTTCCTTTAAGGGTGTGATGCACTTGGATTCAAGCACTTCTCTAAGACATAGCAATGTGTCTCAAAAAGAAAGAGTTTGTTGGTGTTAAGTTTCATCAGCTCCCAAGTGGACCAGACAATCTGTTCCATCATGCTGGAAAGTGTTTTACAGTTCACAGAATTAAAGTACAATGGGATTAATTGTTGGTGATTACTGACTCGCTTTGAGGAGTTTGGGTGAACGTCTCCAATGTTCATCTACATTTTGCTCATTTTAAGAAAAGGATGGTAAATCCCCAAACGAGGCAGATGTTGCAGGTTTCTGTACACGACATCCTTCACCCCCAGCTGTGAAAACAACTCTGTACCTGTCACTGGTTTTGTACAGAATTAATGAACAGTTTGAAAAACATATCACATCCTCAGTAGTTGATGGACATGTTAATAAAGTCTTTTTTAGTTTTTGCAGAAGCATGACCCAGTTTCATTCACACATTGGCATTGCAGTTAACTACAGTGAATGCAGCATTTAATGCAAACAGGTGCCAATGCTGGGAGGCTTCTGTGCACTCACCTGAATGGAAAACCCCTTCTAATCTCAGATGAAACAGCACAGCTGGCTAATACTTGCTTTACAATATGTAGTGATCACTTCAGGATGCACCAGTCTTTCCAAATGGTCTGAGAAACTTCTCAGGTCAGCAAGAAGCCACGTCAACCTTCTTGCCACCACCAAGATGGTTGTGTGACTCTCCCTGCTCCCACTCCCTCCCAAACATGCCATGTGTTGTGCAGTAACAGCCCAGGTGTGCCTGGATCTGCAGGATGCTTCTGTGATCTGATGACTACCACTGCAGGAATATATTCACTTTTCTTTTGCTCTATGAGCTCTGACATGCAGCTCAGCAGCCATGAGGAGGAGGATGGAGCCTGCACCCAGGGACAGATGCTTGAGGAGAGGAAGGCATCTGGACCTCCTTCATTAGGTGGTGATGAGCTTCTGGATCAGCTGCTATACAACACATATCATTAGAGGAGTACCCAAAGCACCCTATTGTGCCACAACACAGTAATTGCTAATGCAGACTATATATTCTATATGGATACTAAAAGTGTATATAAGAGATAAAGAGACTAACAATAAATCCTTATTCTAGTTCAGTTACTAGAACAAATATCTAATTTTGTCTCACTCCTGTTAAGAAAAGGCTGCTTCCTCTCTCCTCAAAGTGAAAATAATAGTGGTTCAGACCAAAAGCCATGCTCCGATGTATCAAGAATTAATCAGTTTCTAAGAGTTTCATTTTTTTTTGAAACCTCATGTGGTGTGTTTTTCTTCTTCCTGATCAAATATCTGAAACTTTTGGCAAAAGGAGAAAAAGAAAAATCAAATATTTCTTACGTACATGACAAACAGAAAACCTCTGCATTATATGCAACTATTTTGACCGGTCTCTCTCTTTCTTGGAATTTGCTGCGAGTTAAATGATCACTGATATGAATGCTTGCAGCAAACAAAGACTGAGATATCAAAGCAAGGGCGTGAGTTTTATTTGTGTGTATCTTGGTGAATGCTTCTTACTGCTGCTCTCCAGCAGCGCAGCCAGAACAGTTGCTACAGCAGCTGAAGTTTTCATGGCAATCACTCAACATGCACGGTCCTGCTCAACCTGCTGATGGATGAGACACATTTTCCCTGTGCTGTACAGGTTCAGGGGCTGCTGCTTGCATAAGTGGAAAAGGAAAAGCCCTGAGCCGACCAGAGTGCAGAGGAGCCTGGCACGACATTAATGAGAACGTGGCAATAATGAGCTCCAGCCCTCAGCCCTGGGTGGATCCTGCCTGGCAGACAGACACATGGCAGCCTCCTGCTGAGCCACCCAGCACCACGAGGGTGCCACCTTGTCCCCACCAGCACTACTATCCTCCCATCACATCCTGACCTGCTTGCTATATATAGACATACCTCACCCCTGTGTTTGCCAGAGGAACACTGGGCAATTTGGGATTTAAGCCACGCTGTGCAGACATGGCACCCACAATTCTTGCCTTGTCCTTCCAAGCAGGACAAGATTTGTGCTGTTCCCTCTTTGGCTCTCTCTTAGGCTGTTTGAACAAAACAGCACCTCCTTTCAACTTCCTCAGTTTGATCAGAGTTATTTTTAACAGATTTTTTTTACAGTAATATACACTTTTATTTTACCTACTTCAAGAGCAGCTCCAACCATTTCAGAAGTGTTAGCTGAGAAATCCTTACAGAAGATGCTGGAGGCAAGCAAATAGTACTGGTACCTGTGCAGAGCAGGCAGGAAACTGAGGCATGGAGCAGTTAAGTGCTTTGTAAGTCACACAAAACTGGAAATAGCCTTTTGACTGCCCACTCCTCCTCCTCTAGCCTCAAGGCGAGGACTGGTTCCAGCCTCCTCCTGTTCTGCTTTTTGTGTGCTTTTGAGTAAATACAGTGTTCATGTTGAATCCAGCCAAGCGTAGTTATTTCAGCACTGAATTACTTTTCCTTTCCTGTTCCTAACTGTATTTCTTCTGATTGCAGAGAGCTAGACAAGCTATCCACAAGGCAGTCTGGGCAGTGATGCTGGGGGACACTTGGTGTTTGTTCATCACAAAGTAACACAACTCTGAGGTCCCAGTGCAGCTCCCTGTGTCTGAAAGGGGGGACACAGCTGTGACAGGGGGTTAATTCTCCACTCAAGCCCATAAATCATGCATGTCAACAGGGTTTCTTAGCTCAACCAGTACTGCAATAATGTAGCTATGAGACTGTGAAGACCTGAGCCAGGCTCTGCTTTGCGAGGGCTACTGTGAGCTTTGGGATCTGTGCACTGTGTCATATTTAGTGATATACACATGGCCAAAGGTAAAAATATTCAAACTTCTCCTTTCCAGATGGAAATAGGGAGTTATTAAAAAAATAAAGAAAATATCTATGCAGGTGAGAGACTGTATGGGAAAGGATGGGTGTTCAATGGAAGATGCATTCCAAACAAGCTTCTCTTGTGAGTTTGGCCCACTGGTTGCCCTGTTGTCCATCAAGTTGCACCGGGACAGGTTTGGATTGGATATTAGAAAATATTTCTTCACTGAAAAGGTTGTCAAGCACTGGAACAGTCTGCTCAGGGAAGTGTTTGAATCACCATCCCTGAAGGTATTTAAAAAACGTTTAGATGTGGCACTTGGAAACATGGTTTAATGGTGGATTTGGCAGTGCTGGGTTAATGGTTGGAGTTCATCCTAGAGGTCTCTATCAACCTAAAGAATTCTGCTGTTCTGTGATCCTGTGTAACAGCATCTCAGCAATATCCAAAGGAAACAACACACAGGAATTGGAATGCAGAGACCAAACCAGCAGCTCAAAGCACTTTCAGTTGGCACAGGGTGCCGTGCAGATATAGCTGAGTCCTAAACCCGGGGCGGCTGTGTCAGCGCCAAGCTGTGCTGACGCACGAGGCATCTGGAGCTGGTGCTGGTACGGAGCCACGCTGCTGCAGCTGCCTCCAGGCCTGAAACAGGCCATGCTCCTCAGGGCCAGCAACTCCAAACCCCACCGTGGTGCCACAGGGCTGCTGCTCCTCCCTCCTTCCCAAGCCCAGGGAGTCACGTGCATGGAAGGATATGCTGCTGCAGGCGAGTTTAGATGTATTGATGCTCTTCTAAAGCTGTCTCAGCATGTACAGCAATTGAATTAAGAAAGCTTTTCCCTTGGGTACCCATAACTTTGTGTTCTGCCCATTTTTTTTTCAGATGCTTTGAACCAGAAGTTATAACCTGAATCCAGGTTGATCAGCTGGACACAGCACAGTGAAGTTTTTGTTTCAGGAGAAAAAAACCTGTCTTAATAGTTTTATTATAACAAAGATTACAGACTTGGTTCAAGTCTTGCTCACACCTTTGTAAAGGCTGAAGTTTATTGCAGCTGCAGGAGGAATCAGGTGATGTTGGTTTATCCTGGATGCCCACTCCTCTGGCAAAAGCCTACTTATGCCCCCACTACCCGTTGGAGGTGCTGGTCTGGGTTCAGACTAAGAGGTAACTGAGGCCTGGACCAGAGGCAGCAGACTCCAGAGCAGTGCTGACAAGGCAGCACAGCAACAGTAATACTTTTATCCTACGTTGTCCTTAGCCATAACTACTGAAATGCTGCTTCTTCAAAATGCTGCATTTCCTGCACCAGCTCTTCTTTATCTTTTACTCTATAGAGGAAATTTCTACAAAGGGTTGATTAACAGGATTTGTGAATATAGCTTTTGCTTATCTACAAACCACTTATACTGTGGGCATTGCTTGCCTATTGCTCATTAGAAACAATAATACCTATTTTCTGGAAGCTAGAGGTTCCCTGGACACGGTCCATGGTCCGTTCAGTTTGTCAGATACAGCAAACATCCCATCTTTAATCACTATTGTAGACTGCATCTCATGAACCTGGTAGCATAAGCCCTGGTAGCACTTGGCATATTTGAACCATAATCTGTAGATGAGAATTGATTCTTTTGAATGCACCAGCCTTCAGGAAAGCTTCTTACAGCAGCTGCTGAAATGATAGTATCTCATAGAAGACTATCATTGGCAGAGGCAGGTTTATTGGTTCCACTTTGTTTATCTTTGTCTGAACAAGGGAACAAGTTCTCCGAAGCACAGGCTAAGATCTTATCAGCCAGAATTCAATAGGCAGTGCCAGTTCCCTGGCACGTTTTTTGAACTGCCCCCACACCAAAGCTCAGAGCAAAAGGTACTGGCCGTGCCTGTGTTGCAAATATTTTAAAGCATAACTGTTAGGTAAATAGCCAATTTTTCAGTTCAATGGCTGAAGCAAGCAGTGGAAAAAATAGTTTGGGGAGGAACTGAGAGTTTTTACAGTTTCTATTGAAAAATGGAGTTCCCATGACTTCCCATTGTACTGCTTTCCTTAAAGTTGAACTGAATTTTTTCACAAAACACTTTTTGAGTTACTTAGATACTTGAATAACCTTTTTATTGGTCAGCTTTAAACAAGCCTAATGTTGCATGAGTGGTACAAGAAATCAATGCCTGACTTTCAGTGAACAGCATGTGTGCTCCTTCTCCCACATGGACAGAATATAATGACCCAGCTCCTCTGTCACAGCCCCATGACTCCTCCACAGCAACACCCTGTCTCCTCTTAGACTCCTGCTCCTTCTATCTATCATTCTTGTCTTTCTTGTGTTCTCAGATCCCTTCCTAGTATTCCTGACTCCCTTCCTGCCCCAGACATTTCCAAACTCCCATGCTTCCCACATGCCCCAAGTGTCTCTTTGAGCCTCTTTGCTACAGGACTTTTCTTCACTTTCCTTACACTTTTAAATATGTACAGATATAATTTATATACAGACACAGACATGTGCCATGTGTTCCATGCATCCTAGCTACTTTATTTAGCATGACATATGATCCAGAAAAGGCAGGAAGAGTGACATATCTGACTTGAGATTAACCAAGAGCTATTAAGGACTGAATCTCTTTCCTGGCTTTTCCTCAGTGGAATTACATGCTAATTTTTAAAATTCATGAATTAGTCTTCAAAACTCTTCTGGGAGCTTTAAATTTTTATGATGTTAGTCTTTGTTAAATTTTGTTGAAACTGGACAATGGGTTTAAAGGTTATTAGAGAAGGGGATTGATAAACAAGTAGGCAAATAAGCAATGTAATTGCATAAGGAAATTATTCTGATGGGGAAATTAGGAATTTTTGTTTTCAAAATAAAATGTAGCAGCATAAAAAAAAAATCTAACTAAATCAAAGCTTAAATTCAAGAGGCATCCATTAAAAGGCTTTACTTCCTGGAACACTACTGGTCATTGAAATTGGAGTTTGTTAAAAAAGGGTCCATTCTAGGGTTTATATTGATTTAAGATCAAGCTGGTGCATATCATGCCACAAGGAATCACTGTGAAATTGTTGAAACTAAAGTCAAATTTCTGAATATATTGATTACTGTTGAAATAGTCCTTCTGTCACTAGAAAATGGCAGACAAATGAAAATCATAACCACTGGAGACTAAATTTCTTGGAAACTTGGACAAAGAAATGTCATGTACTAGGTCAATTCACATGACTAATTCAATAGAATTCAAATGGCAAGGTGGAGTGGGAATGCCAAGAGACTGCTGTACTTTTCAAGGCAGGCACATTGGAAAGCTGACCTTTGGCTCTCCCACAAAGCCCTGCCCAAAATGCAGCAGCTCTCTCCTGACATATTTACATGGCTCCCATTCCGTCGTGTCCCCAGTCTTCAAGGACAGTCCTGTCAGGAGCACGCCATGAACATTGTTCAGAAGAGACCTCACTTTTTGAGTGCATCATGTCCAATACTGACAACCTGGTGTTCAGAGACTTGAGAGGCATGTCTAGGTAAATTCCCTTTCTGGCAGTAGGTAGTAGATAGCTAAAGTTAGCAGACCAGGGAGGAAGGCATCCAAAGCTACATGTTCTGCATTTCCCAGTCTCCCCAGTTAGAGTGTTTGCTAGCACAGGGTTAAGATACATGTATTTTTTTGTTATTGCATTAGCCTACTATCAGCTGTGCAGAAAAAAACCTTTTCTTACATACTTCAGCAATCAGTCACTCTCCAGATTCAGTTTTCAGTCAATTTTTGGCAAATATCTGCTGTACTTGAGTCAATGATCCAGAAATGAAAAGTACCAACTACCTCAAACTGTCAAAGCTATCCAGTTCACAAATTCCACTCTTACAAAAAGCCACAAAATGTTAACTAGACTGGACAAGTGATGAATTGCTGCATTCTTTTCCTGTTAAAAAAATGGAATTAATCAATGCAGTGGGCTATAGCGAAAACAGCCCACATACACTTTTTATATGGTAACATTCACCTCCTAAAGCAGGCTGAGAACAATAATATCATTTTAAAAACTTTTATTGGTAATGCTTAGAAAGTAATATTAGACATACATTAAAAATTCCTTTAACTTCTGGTTTTCATCTGCTTAAATGATGATACAATCTCTTTTTTTTCTCCCCTTTAATTATGAAAACACAAATTGAGAAAATGCTTGGTCCTGGGATTATGAAAGTTGAAGATCTTAAATAAAAATGAAATAAAGATATTTGCTGAGCAAATGGTATACAAAGACATGCTCTATGAAAAGAGAGGGGAGAAAGACAGCAAAAAACAAGAATAAAGGAGAACCAAGGTGGAAATGAGGCACAGCCCAGGAAATCTGACAGGGGAAGAAAAATGAATGTTTAATATCATATTTAAAATGGATAGTTTGAAAGAAATTTACTTTCTCTCTCTGCAACTTTTTTGATGGAGACTTTAATTTACATCAGAAGGCAACCTAACTATAGGTCTAGACAAACAAAGGCTGATAACTGTGATTTCAATGCTCTGCAGAGCTTTAGAGAACATTCTGAAGAATAATGGGACAGAATGCAGTGCAGCTGTAGCGGGGATGGATGGTGCTGAACCGACCTGATGGGTTTTAGGTGTAGCTCCAGAATATTAAAAAAATAACCTAAATAGCACACCGTGTGCCATGGTGGGGCTGATGTCACCTGCCACCAGGATCCCTGGCAGTGCTCACCCGTTTCCCTGCCGAGGCAGCTGTGCCTGTGCTCCCCGTGCTCCCAAGGGCGCTGCCCCTTCCAGCGCCCCTGGAGCCCCTGCGTTCAGGGCGTGTGGGAGCACTGCACAGAGCGCACTCTGGGAAGTGACAACCACAGAAGCTGAGAAGATGGTGCAACTCAAAGCATGTGTGCTCACAGCCATAGGCATAAAGTAAGGATTTGGGTGGAAAGGGAAATAATTTGAAGATGCCATTAACCCTTTCAGGTGGACCAACTGGACCCAGACTCAGACTGCTGGTTGCTGTTTTACTACTGGGCCTCACAGCACCAAGAACTTCCCTTACTAGACCTCTCTTCGTATTTCTTCATTAAGTCAGATCTAGTCTTTGCCTAAAAATGGGCTCCCTTCCAAGGCAGACACCCTGTGAGAGCCAGAGAACCAAGAAGTGGCCTTTGCCCTTCCTCTTTGCATGCAGTTCCAGCTGCCCCAGAGGTTCCCAGGCTGTTCTTTCAAAAACAGCTTCCATAGTACAGAGAACAAAGGTCTGTGTTAGCCTGTCTACAGAGGCTTTTTGAGACTATGTTGGGTGAGCACATGCTCTGTATATATCTGCAAGCACATCAACTGCACTAAAAGGCAATGGTTGAGCTCCAGTTGGACTTAGGGAAGAAGGTGACACCTTGGCAAAATGTTTGAGACCGGGATCTTATACAGAAATTACTCCGAAGTATGAAATCCTGTCAGTTCACACTGTAATCCTCCATACTTAGCATTTTAATAACATTTTTATACCTGTATTTGTGTCTGAGTACAACTGTAGTGCCTCTAACCTTTGTAAGAACTGCTTGATAGATGAGCAGACACAGGCTTGAATGTCAGCTGCTCACTAGTGTATAAATGATTGATCAGTGTATAAACCTGCTCATCTTCTGGCATCATTGTAAACATACAAATTCCAATCATTTCACAGAGCCTCTTTAGGGATTTATTTAAGGTAAACTTGTCAGTCCTCTTCAGGAAAAAAGTAGGGCTGATGGTTATAGGGGAAGATTTATTTTTCTTAATAACGTGTCATCTTTGTCCGTATGGGCTAAGAATTAACATCTACAGAGCAGCAGGGAGCATACATACAAAACTGAGGCAGACAAAGCAGGGCAGCCTTGCTCTTCAGACAGCTACTGCCTCTGCTTGGAAGTGCTGAGGCTACACAACACTGAATACCCAGAGATTTTCAACCATCTTTTAAAATTCAACAATAGGATTCTGCAGGCTAATTCTGAAAGGACACAAAAATACTCCCTTAACACTGATACAAATTTTTATTCTCCCAAGGAAACTGCTCCTTAACCATTTTAAATTACTTCTTTCCATTTTGTTAAATCCAGAATTTCTATTAAGGATGCAAACACTGTTTTTGTGGCTGTTCCTATAAGTAGAGCACTTTTATACTTTGCTAGCACGGCATCTGTACTGAATTTCCAATCAACCCATTGACAATTTTTTCTTGCCCTTAACATTTGAAACACGTTGAATGATTTCTAGCACACTTCCACTTTCTCTAGTAGACCAATATTTGTCTCTGCAGGATATATGATGTCTGATTTTTATTGCTTTATCAGTTTTACTTGCAAGGGGTCAGCCAGTTGTTATTGTTAGCTATGATAGTTCTTGAAAGGAAACATGGATGTATTTGATATACATCAAACATTAAAACACCCGAAAATATGTTGTTTTGAATTTCTGTGGTCAAGAATTAATATAAGATGCATGCCAATTTAAAAATTGTATGAATTGCTCTAATGGCTAAAATTTACTTCCACCCTCTGAAATTTTTACTGGTTTCACAGGATGATGCCTGCTCCTCTCCTCTGCACAATCAGGTCCAAAATGCCCAGTGGGGGGTGGGGGGGGGAAAGGATTTTGGTTCAATAATCTATTTAAGAATAAAAAGAATAGTAATAAACATTTTGCATAAAATGAGTCCTTTTTAGTTATGCCAGTTGAATGTGGTTTCTGAATGTGCTCTTTCTGAAGTAATCACTAAATAACAGAATTACTGTACTCTGCAGAGATTCCAGATGCATCCATTTTAGCAGGCATTTGTGTAATACTGCTATTTTTCTCAACCCTTATCTGGTGTGCTCTCATCTTTAACGTAGATTTTTATTGTAGAAATGTAAAAGTACAGCCAAGCTATTGCCTCTGTGCTCAGGAAGCAAGAATATTTCTCCCTTTACATGTCACTAGCAGTGCGGGTGGATTTCCTCAGTATTTTAAGATGGTTGTCTCAGACCCTAGAGTGGGCACTCAGGGTCTCCAGCTGTACCAGACAGTGGGGAGCATCCACACTGCAAAGATCTACCTTTGTTGACTGAACTGTCCAAAGGCAGTGAGAAGTTATGAAACCCTTGGAAGAGTAGAAAAGCAAAGCAAAACTATAGGAGGCACAAAGTGTTCTGACTGTTAATTGTGCAACTGGGGTTTGTGTCCGAATTCAGCACACATGCAGAAAAGAGAGAAGGTGGCTGCTGGTCTCCTGTGCAGCTTTGCATCTCCTAGTGAGGAAGGAGCAGATAGACCTACAATATCCAGATTTTTTCCAGATTGCTGGGTGCCAGAGGCGGTGTCCATTTTCTCTCTCAGCTGCTGCAGCGAAGAGGCCCAAGGAACTCTCCGTGTGTGTTGCCAAATGGCTCCTTCTATAAGCATGGTGTGACACAAAAGCTACATCAAGGAGTACGAAATGTAGCCCCACACAGGCAGAGGGCAGGTGAAATGAGGCTGAGCACGAGCCAGAGCCATGCTGCAGACAGAAGGGCTGCACCAGAGGAAACACTGAGCAGCAGCAGAGGGGCTGTCACTCCTCTGGGCACGGCAGAGTCAGAACCATTCCTGGAACAGTGTCCAGCTCTGATTCCACATTTTACCCAGTGCCGATAAACAGGAGGGGACTGAGGACATCCTACAGCCTGTGTGATACTCGGGGGTGGTTGAAATGGCCAGGTTGATCCTATCAGCCTCTTTCAGACACAAAGTCATACAAAGAGCAGTGAGGTTTGTTTTCAGCGTGCACAAAGTAGAGAGGAACAATACACGCAGGGATTAGGAGACAATCAGTTGGGAACATCAGAAAGCAGGAGCTGAGGAAAATAGTATTTAGGAATCAGAGTAATGGTCTGTTTTGTGTCAAATGCTGTCACCTAGAAGGGTGGAAATGCTTGGAGATGAAAGAACATTTTAAGATGAATAACTGTGTGCAATGATGTCTTCATGCTCATTATCACCCTGAAAATTTTTGGATTTACAAAACTAGGGTGGAAGCGGTTTGTAAAATCAAATGTGCTGTGATGGTGTAAATACAGCTAGTCAAACAGGATTGCATCTAAACATCTATTTTTTGTTTTACCATGTCCATTGAGTATATTTCATGGTAAATGCTCTTGAAGTAGGTGCACAGAAATATTTCTGACAACTGTAGTGGTTGCATGCCAAATGTCTGAAAGATTAAACATAATAACATGGACCACATGGTGTGAACAAAATAATTCATTTATTTTAAAAATGTGAATTAGAAAAAATAACCTCCAGATATAAGAGATAGAAAAAGCTTTGTTAAAACATATTTGTATTATAATTTCACTTTTTTTTTTTTTTTTTTTCTAATTGTGTCTCTTTCTAGCAAATGAAGCCACGGTATACCTACAGCAATCTTATTGCAGTATTACCCGTTAATATCACATCTCTGTTTCCTCTTCCACAGCTGTTTTCTGGTATTCCATCAAAGCCATACAGACCTAGCAAAGTCAAGGGACAAAGACCTCAGAACTCAAGAGCACAACTCTCATTTTCAGTTGCAGCAAACTCAGGCTAAGCAGGGTCATGCTGGAGACAAGGAACTAAAAGATGTGAATGCCCTTGTCTGGGCCTGTCCCAGGGCCAGGCTTCTCAGGCATCCAGGGAGAGGTCAGTGGGAACAACAAACTAGAGTTCACCAAGCTGGTCATGCAGGAGAAGAAGAGGGACTCAACAGAAAGTCCAGATCCACTCTGTAAGTGGTCCAGAAATAACAAGAACAGTTCTAAGGTTCCAGACTTAAGTCATATATTAATGACTGGCTAGAAAGATCTACACTGTTAGCACCAAGCAGCTCAACTTTTATTTTATACTGTAGTAATTTGTACCTGTACAACAAGCAGGAAGAGCCAGATTAGCCTCATTAGCTATGACTTGAATGTCTCCTGGAATATAACTTTAGGAAACAGGGCTGTTTGCTTTGCTTTCATTTGGATTTTTTGATAGCTTCTTTATTCTAAAACTACTGACAACAGCCTTTATTTCTGTTGATGCTGCCCAGAAGGAAGGAGGTTGCCTTCAATTATTTTCAGGTGTTTTGCTGGCAGACGGAAAATAATTCTGTCATTATGAAACTGCTGGAGAAGGATCACAACAAGTTCACAGTGGAATGAGATACTGAAACTAATGACTTTTTAAATCATGATAAAGATTTCCAAGAAAACCACTGGAAGTTGCTGCAAGAAGGAACAATTATAACTCAGTGCTACAGGCTTCCTCTGTGTATGATGACAAGACATCAGGGCTGGCAGAAACATAAGGACAGCCCAGACAGCTCCTGGAAGTGGTAGGCTGGACTGGACAGCAGATATATCCTCTCAATAGCTGTTTCCAGTCATAGTCCAGATTGTTGGCACAAACCTTCATTATTTCATCTGCATGGACACTTTGTTGTGAAACATTAATGCCAGGGCAGCTGAGTTATTAACATTGTCTGATGTTTCTCCTACAAATATGGTTCCTGTCAGTAAGGAAGAGGGATAGTGGAGTATAATAATTTTTGTGTGCCACTAATCCTACCTGGAATGAAATATGTGTCAGCTACTTCCCTTTTATATTTCTATACTGTGAAATAGCTCTGATTTTTTTTGTCCAAACTTCAAAACACCATTTCTAATGCAGCTACCAGTGATGGCACAGTCAGACTTGTTGCTTTCTAGCTCAGTTAACATGGTCTTACTTGTAACAGGGCATAGGCTTCCTTCTAAGTTAACAACACAGGTCTCCATACCTGTCCAGGCTCACTATGGACTTGTCTTGACCAGGCTGGAGATTTGTTTGTAGCTTGTAGCAGCACTGTCTTTATCCTCCATTACCATGCATCCTGCCCCTCTGCTGCACCACAGAATTTTTCAGCTAAACACAGAACCTGTTCAATGCATTGAGTTACCTATACCATTTAAGAAGCATTTTTGAGGCTAACTTTTTTTGCTGCAAGCTGTCCTATAAGACTCCATCCTTTAAGTCCATCATATAATGAGCTCATCAGATGGAATGAGAATTTCTTTAACTGGGCTATTGTATGAGAGCCCTTAGAGAGGGTAACAGCAAGTGGGATATATTTTCCTATGAGACAGAAAGCAATTCACTATGTTCTTTCTTCATTAATCAGTGGGGAACTAGGACACTTTATTCATGGTCTCCATCTTCTATAGTTAGGTAATTAATGCATGTGTTTAGGACTAATTTTACTTTCTCATTATAGAAAGTAGAGCTGGAAAGGAACTGTTGGATCAGCTGATGTATCAATCAGTACTCCTGCAAGATTGACCTTTATTTAATAAGGTATTTTAATCAGCTTTTGACTTTTAGTCTTGATGTCTCATTTGCCTCCCCTTAAGTGTATCATCATTTAGCATATTGGCAAAGTAGATCCTTGACAAAATACTTTTATCAGACCTTAATCTTGGAATACATATCTAAATAATAATTTCACCATCATCTACTTCTTCTAATTCATCTTTCATTGCTGAACCACAACATAGCAACAAAGTCAGTCTCATTCCTTCCCATTTAAGAGACAGAGAAATGTAAAAATCAAAGGATAGATCCAGTACGAGCATCAGGATCAAACTCCGCTTTCTGACCACCACTCCAAAACTTTTGTCTTAGTTCAATTCACTACCAGGAGAAAAATCTGACTACCTTATTGCATGCATATGCATGTGCTTCTCACAAGCCCATAAAACCAAACCCAGACATTTTCAAAAGGAAGACCCTAAAGTGTCTTCTAAGTTTGTGTCAAAACCCTTTGACTTCTGATCTCACTCTCCCGTTTCTTCCCCTCAGTTTCTATTAAATCCTCCAAAACACTTTGTCATTAGAGATCAGGGCTGGAATCTGAAAACCTTCTACATAAGGAGTGAACACCCTCAAACAAGGGGAGCAAAAGATCAGTGTCTTACACAACATACTATAGAGAGCTTTGGTGGTGGGATCCAAAATCCTCTGGCTGGTGCTGTTCTGCTTTGTGTGACAGAATTCCACACACACTGGGCAATAGAGTGCATGACACTAAGACACTGCATAGGAAGGTTCTGGATGTGGTCCAATGACTGTTTTATATACTCCTTTGGATGAAACTTCATACTGTGGGCACAGATCCTACAGCAGTGCTATGAATGCCTTCATTCTGGAGAGATTATATTCTGTCTGATGCTGAACACAATAGAATCTCCATGACTATCTTTATATTTTCTCTTTTACAATATTATTTATATAGTCGAAATCACAGGAAAATGGTTGCTATTATCAAAAGAAGAAAATGTGGGGGGAAAAGTATAAAAAATCTGTTTGTTTGGCTTCTAGTTGCAGGTTTTAAGATTAAATATGTCTGGTGCTACTTGTCTACTGCTCTTTTAACTCAGAGCTACTTGGAGCTCATTGTGGAGGTGATACCTGAAGGAAAATAGGTGGTAATTGAACAAGGAAATTAACAAGTGGTTCTAATTGCAGTGGTGCTATGCTAGATGAGCCACTTACCAGCTGAAGCTCAAAAGAGCATGTGAGCTCTTCACAGCTGACACGGCAGGGAACCATGTTTTGAAGCTAGAAATGAGAGCCTGGAATTCCCAGCCTGGAACTTATGACTGTGAGCTTAAGAAGAGTCTGATTTTACCTTTGGAAAGGAGGGTACCTTAATACTTCTTAATTTGAGGCAAGAGGATAAACCTTTTAACATAGTCCCAGGTTTCTCTGACCAGCTGCAGCCTGGCAAGAGCATGTGGTGGGCTGTCTACAGCAATCTATCACAGAACCCTCCCCAATCAGTTTCTTGGATATTTCCCTTCTCAAATGGGAATTCAAGTGGCTGAATTTATTATGAGTTCATAAATCATCTTAAGTGCTTTGACCAAAAAGCCACACACCAGAGCAGCAGGAGTTTAAATGGGTGACTCTTGGACTCTTTAGGAAAGGACGGGAGGGGACTAGCAACATGAAGAGAAGCACCACTCTGAAAATGGGAACAGACTAACAGAAATCTTGCCTTTCTTTATGAAAGTTTTTTTTTTATTGCAATGTATACCCTAACTGAAATGAAAATGAGTGTACACTGACTTTTTATGTATCAGGAGGCGTTGAAGGTACATAATTTTATGAAATAGGGAATATATAATTATACTGGACAGAGAACACGAGTATACAGGGGTAGATATGGCGTTCTGTCTGCATTTGTACTCTTTATTACTATGAGGGCTGCTGATAATTCTTTTATGTGTTGTAGCTATCTGTGAAAACTTAAGTTGGGTCTCAACATTCACATTAATATACCTAATTTTGAACAAGTTGTCCTGAATGTTTGTGAGGGCATGGCATGGAAACTACATGTTGACAAGCAGGGCTTTGCAATTTTGCAACAGTTTGCATGTTCACCACATCCTGAGCTATTTTCCTTTTGAAGGATGGCAGCTGATGAGCGTTCTGTCCTGACATCCCTCCATGGGGCAGGTGAGCTCCTGTCACTCAGCTTTAAATAAACTCAGACTCATTCCTTCCCATTTCAAAGACAGAAATGTACAAATCTCTGCTTTTGCAGAAGGTTTCCTGTTGCAGCAGTGACACTACCGAACACAGCGGATAGCGTCTTCTGAATGCTCTTGTATTTATCATTCATAATGCAGACCATATCACCACTTCCTAGCATAAACATAATTGCCTTGCACACTCAATTTCTTTTGGAAACTTCTCATTTCGCCTTGTCTACCTTTGGCCAAAACTTAAATTTTCTGTCATTAAGACATTATAGTTCAAAATGTTAAATCATGTAATCACACAACATGTAATTACACAGGTTTATGCCTGAAGTTGATGGCTCACTCAAAATGGTATTGGGGAAGATTAAAGCTAAGATGAATTCTGACTATTTTTGTTAGTGTCCTGTATGACATTACTTTAATGACATACAGGCCTTTAAGTCATTACCATTAGTTCCTATAAACTAAAGAAAACCATGTAATACGGTGTTCTCACCTTCTTTGTTAGTGCCATAAAGACAACACAAAGGTCTTCTTATAAATACCTTTTTTCCCTTCAAATGACAGTTTTTAAAGTAAAAAAAAAACCTTATGAATTATTGTGTAAAATTTGTAATATTAGGAAACTACATTAAAGAGACCGTAAGCTGAAGAAACTGCCACACTTGAGTTACAGTCCTGGAACGTGAAAGCCGCATGGTAGTTTACTCTCACACCTAAGCAAATAAGAAATGGGCAAGCACTATTTTTATCATGTAGTAAAAAAGGAAACTTCCATTTATAGCTGAACCATAGCCATCTTCTGCCATGAATAACTGCAACAGTCAAATTCCTTGTTTACAAACGTTCATTAACCTATGTAACTATACAGAACCGTGGCCATCAAAAGCGCAGAGCAGGCAGACAATTCAGCATGGTAATGAAAACTACAGAGAAGTACAGCTTTTCCTTCTTCAGTCATCTTCTCACATTTTTGCCATCCTGTTGTGTTTCATATACATTTAACTGTTTCCTTGCCAACAATGCACAGCCAGCTGTGGCAACCGGTACTTGCTCAGCTACCATAGACTGTCATTAATGAGCCTGTGGGAGCTGATCTGCATCAAAACCTCCAGACAAAACTACCTGATTAAGAAAACAACTGCTCAAATATCTGATTATTATCTAATAATTTCTTGCTCTTGAAGGTTTTTTCCACATAAATGAGCACTGTTGTGATTCTCATACTTAATTTATTGTGTCTTATCCCCTGCTGAGCTAATGCATCATGGCACCCACATGCACAGGGCAGAGTCCCAGCAGCAGAGGATGAGCTGATAGGGCAAAGAGAGGTTCCTCTCAGGTAGTGTTGATTGCTGTCTAGGTGCATTCTCCTGTAAAGCCATGATGGAGCCACAACTGTCCGTTAAGGGGATCCTTTTCTTATCACAGGTTATGGGACGTCCAGGCCAACAACGCCACAAAGGGGAAGGAGTCACGGGGATCCCACCCAATGGACGGCTATGACCACCCAGAAATAGGTTTTGTCCCTTGGAAGGCAGCAGCAGCACACGGGTTCCTCCTTGAGAAAGGAATATTACTCATCCATACTTGCTGATCCAGAAGCAGAAGCCAGGACAAGTCTGAAGGCAGATCTCATGTAGATGAGGAGGGGGAAGAAAGGATGGGGGAGTATCTAGTACTCGTGGTTACTTGTTATAAGGGCTTTGACTTCACATTGTAGGAGCAGCTTGGAAAGCTGAGGGTAGTGTTGTCTATATCCATACTCTTTTTGTTTATATGGGAGATATGCGAGTGCTATTTGCATGTAGCAGTATTTTCACATCCTGACCATTTCCAAGAGATGCATGGATACTCTGCATGTGAACTAATGCTGATGAGTAGTTCTCCACTATCTCTTAACCTGAGAGGGGGCAAGGGGACGTAGTTTATGGGGTAAATGTCAAAGCACTCATGCATGTTCAGTGCACAGAGTACAGACTGATGCCACTGCTGTGTTCTGTTGGGTCTCCTCGGGGCTGCAGCTGTGCCTGGTGACAACACATGCAGTTGGGTAAATGCTGGGGGGCTCAGGGGGATTTAGGCTTGCCCTGATGCTGCTTAGCAGAAGCTTTTTGTGACAAGAGGGGAGAGAATGTCCTTTTTAGAAGCCAAGTTGACTCTTTTTCACTTAATAAGAAAGACAGTTTTAAAAGTGGTCATTATTAGGCTTGATTGTGAAGGGCAGAGTGGGGGGTCCCTTTTTGTTGAGTTCTGGTTTGTTTGGAAGCCAGTGGTGCGGTATGTCTCTGTGTTTAATCCAAGGAAATTGAGCTGCTGAATGATTTTTTCTGACATGCTGAGGACCAAATGTTCTGGCAGCGGGTTGTGCCAGCAATGTGAGAGGTGAAGCTATTTTTTCTTTACAAGGTGCCAAAACAGAGGCATTTCTTTGATAAAAGTGGTTATTGGGTACACGAGCTCTATATGGTGTAGACAAATCAGGCATAGTGGTGATGCCAAAAGCACTTGTGGCATAGCTGTGAATGCCCTTCTGATAAGTATTTTGATTTTCAAATGCAGATGGACATTATCCTTACAGGAAAGGATCCTTTACCTGCAGGACAGATGCACATGTGCAATTGTAAGCTACACACACTTTCCTTAACTCACAACATTAGTAGGCTCCACCCAGGTCTGGAATCATATGTGATATTTAATCTTCAAGTCCATTTATCTTTGGGCTGAGTGTGCTGACTGCAATCTAGCAAGCAGGGGCCACTGTACTGATGCTGTCAGGTATACAGATAATGGTCCTTCTGCAGCAGGACTGAGGCCAGCTATTTTCACATAACATAGGCTGCCAAACAGCAATCTAGTGGTGAAAAGCTCCTGATATCTTTGCTATTATTAGAAGCAGCCCACAAAATTACAATGGTGGTAGATGAGCTGAACGCAGAACCCTGCTCTTGGGGACAGGCAGTGAAACTAGCAGGGGATCAATTTGAAACAGATAAAAGAAAGTACTTCTTTAGCAGTCAGTAGTGAGCTTCAGGAACTTGCTGCCATGCAGTGCTGGAGAAGCTACAGTATCAGCAGGTTTAGAAGGGATTAGACAGATTCAGGGACAACAAGCCCATTAAAAAGATAAGGCGGGGACATGCCCTCTGTGGTATCTATCACATCAGATACTCAGCTGGGATGCTGCAGGAGCACAAGGGGAAGGGGCTGCAGAAATAAGCCAGGGCTGTGCACAATTACTAAAAAACATCTCTCTTCCTGCAACTGTGTGACAAAGTACTGGTCCAAGCCAGTTTCACATACTTAATCGAGAAATGAGTTTTATCCCCAAAGCATTGCTTGAGTATTCAGTTGCTACAGATTCCCAGGAGCTGACTCATGAGCTCAGAGCAACGTACTCAAGCAAGAACTAGGATTCTTCTTCATTCCAGGCTCTGATCCCTAGCCCACCAATTCCTTGCTGTATGGGCAGTCCCATTACACAGCTCATTGCCAGCCCCCAGCACGGCCCCCTTACTGTGTACTGTGTTAACACATATGCCAGATTACAGACATTCATATTACATTGTGAAATCCTAAAGGAACCAAGTGAACAAATCTTGCATGGGGTACAGAAAAAGATGGACACAGTGAAAATTAAATGCTAATGAAATACTGTACAAGTGTGGTGCACAATAACATCCTATTGACAGCTCTAAAATCTAAGGGTAATTCATGCATAGTGCAGAAATTACATCAATTTTGAGCTTTCTTAGATTTTTGGAGGCTGAAATGCAAAACTTCCTCTGCTCCTTGCAGTTATTCTTTCCCAGCAATGTAGGAAGTAAGCCAGCATGTCAACTTTTAAGCATAAAATAAAATGAAATTGAAACTGATTATTGTTTTTAAGCAATTGCCCTTGAGGCCACCCAACAATAGTGTTTCTAAAGCAGTCCTACCTTTGTTTTCCAACTTGAGCTCGTCTGCTAGCAAGCTGTCTTGTCTGTTTCCAAGCACAAATGCCAGGAATGAGAGGATCAGGGCATCCAAGATTCCAATAATTGCCAGGATATACGCCCAGCGGACTGAACAAGCCCCCAGCGTGTACTTGTCTGTCTTTTCACCACACATCCGTTTTACCTCATCTGAATCCCAGCCATCAGGAAAAATCATACAACCCAGGACGAGACAGGCAGCTTGGAGAAAAAAGAAAAAGGAGAACAATGGGATAATGAGACCAAGCTTTCATTTTGATGAGAACCTACAAAGTTATCATCAAAGTTATCATTAAAGCAAAAAACTTTTTCATCCTGAACTCCAAAGCTAGGCTACCAAAAAACAAGTCACAGAATTACATCCTGTGATTAAGTATTAGTATTAAAACCCAAGATGCAACATCAATTGCACACCTTGCTTAAAAAGCTGTTATATCCTGAATCCTTGGTCAGGTTTTGCATCAGTACAATCACATTTTCCTTGCATGACTAATTTCTTCAATGCAATACAACAGGACCACATAAAACGAAAAGGGAAAATGGTTAATAACCTGGATATTCAAAGGTAACACTGATTTACTGTCAAGTTGTCAGGCAAACAATCAGTTTAAAAGAGAGGAAAATAACCCCTATCATTTCTGGTAATCTGCCCTTTTATCCTAACCCGTAAACACTGGACTTGGTCGCTATCCACCCAAAGACAGAGCTCGATGAATTTCAAGTGTTGCCTCAGAGAGGGCACCTCCACCCCAGCCTGGTCTGTCCTAAGCACTGTGTAGCCCTTCATGATGATATTCCAGTCATGGGAGCTATCCCACCACATCTCTAAGTGCAATGAGATCAAAGCCCTGTGACTGCACACAGACCTCCAGTTCCTCCTGTTTGTCCTCCATACTGCAAGCATTGGCGTACAGGCACTTTAATGAAATATTTGATTGTGTCAATATCCCAGCAGGGGTGCAAATGGATCCCCCAGTCCTGTCCTGTGGTTATGTGTTTGGCTGCTTGTGCTTTGAGATGCTCTCTCTTAAGCCTTCTTTTGTTATGGGGGTCATTGCTATAGTTCTCTCCTTGCCACATCTTATGTCTGTCAAGCCTGGCTATGTCTCCATTCACCTTCAAATACTGTTTAAAGCTCTCTCAATGAGCTCTGCTAACTCCTGATACAAAATTCTTTGGGACAGGTGAACCTCATTTGTTGCCAGCAGGCTTGGTGTTGGATAAACTGACTGATGGTCAAAAATCTCCAAATTTTTCTGGTAACACCTGTCTTGAAGCCAGGTAGAGTCACCTTCAGCAGGAGAGGATAGCATACAAAAATAAAATAGCATAAGAAAATTCTAAAAATATTGATTATGTTGAATGGCTTCATTCCTAAGTTTTTGTTGCATTTAAGAGAATCAGAAAATCTGTATGCTTTCGTTAATTACCTGTAGTGCCTTTACTGACTTGGAAACAGTCACATTTCCATCATTAGCCCTTCCATCTTAGTGTGGCTGATGAGATACAATGGATCCTAAATCTCCTTTTATTAGTCTTAATATTATATCGATGCAATATGCTCAAAATTGCAGGTAAATGTGCTAATTGAAAAGAATGCATTGTGTGGCTTCCAGCCTTTTCAGTTTTTGTTGAGTCAGACCTGTGTTTGGAAATGACAATTTATACACCAAGTAGCTTGTACTACCAACAGCTGCTGTCACTGTGGGATTGGTTTCTTGTCATTGTGACAAGCTTCTTGTCTTTTCTGGACAAGCATAGGCACTATCATTTTGCATACCTCTAATGCCTACAAAATAAAAAGACTTACACGGGATCAATATGATGAAATACTGGAAGAGGGATGTGTAAAGACAGCTCAGGAATGGTACTTTCCTTTTGACAGCTACACAGTTGCTGTAGACAATGTCTTGAAAGCATGTCTGCAGAAAACATCTGACATGAGGTAAAAGATGTACCTATTTGATGAGTTCCTCCTGAACAGCTAATTTGTGTGAAAATAAAACAGCTTATAATACTTTCAAGGACAATTAGGCTTAGAAACATGGGTGATTAGATAATGACCAATCTACTCAGAACATGCAGGTTGGACAAATCGTAAATTACGTATTGCCTGCCTTAACTCATTTACACAATTACATAAGAACTTTCAAAGGCCTTAGAGACAAACAGTATAATAATTTCGTTTCTCCAGATGGTAACACACACTTCCAGAAAGTGGAATTGCCCTCACACTTAAGAGTTTCCCTCATACTTGCAAGGAACTCCACTCAAACAATGCAGCAAATGTGCAGACTTCTTGTGTTCATGAAAATGTCCATATTTACCCAGCTAACTGTTGACAAAGTTTAATTTACTCTATAACAGCAACTACTAAAGCCAGTTTACTTTTATTAATCATCCTCCACACATGAGAAAGTTTAATGCTCAGATAATGATCAATAGATGTGGAATTTTTCTGCTAATTGTGCATGAATAATTAGCAAATACCAACGCCTCTGTCATTTTTTATTACACAGCAGATCAGACACATTCTTAGTACTTCCTAAAAGTAATTTAACTTTGTTCTTTTACACAGAGGTAATTAAAAAATGGACCCTTATCTCAGGAATTCAGTGTACAGCTTCCCAGCTGTGTTCCTCAGATTTCCAATTAACTCATCTTTCCTGAGTTCTGCTCCTGCATTCTTTGATATACTTGCTTAAATTTCTGGAGTCATTCTGTTGGTTGCAGTTGGACTTCTCTTGGTAATAAGACACACAGATAAATGGTGTCTGGACTAGATTCCTTTGCATAAAGACATACCAAGGAGGGGTTATTATTATTTTCTCTTTTCCCCATACAGTTGCTCTCTACTAGATGACTACTTAGTCAACATCTTCAGGTGCAGGAATTATACCTTACCTGTAGAGGGTAACATAAGTAAGATTAGTTGACCTTGAGTCTTTATTTGTGGAGGGAATATTTTGCACCAAATGTCTTTAAGAATACAGATTTGTTCAATAATGTAAACAGGTAATGATTCTTTTATCAGCTACAAGATTGAAAAGACAGATATGAAATCCACCTACAGATCTACTTTGCATTGCTAGAAATTTTTACATTTAAATTCTGCTATGGAGGATTACATAACTTTTCTCTAAAAGGAAATTACTTTCAGTTTTATACAAATTTGTAAAATGGAAATAATTTTATGCAATTTTAGTGAAACTGCTAAGAGATGATTTTATAACACTAATGTGGGTCCCATATCTTTGTCTAACTTCCACTGTCTGTAATGGCAATGTTACTGAAATGGAAATTTAACAAAAGCTACTACTGTTTTACTACTGAGTAGTAATAGTGTTCTAATGAATTCAGAAAGTTTTGGATTTGAAAAGTTCACCGACTAATTGAAAGCCCTTAAATCATCAGTTCCTACAGACTCTTTGATTCAAGTAAAAATAAAGTTAAATCTATACTGGTTGAAAGCAGCCTTCTCTGTGTGATCTGGATATATCAGATCAGCATCACCTTCCTGACAGACAGCCCAGCCTAGGACTTCTGTAGCTAACCAAGGGCCTTCGTGGTAAGGAGCAGGGGGAATTGATAAACGACTGGCTAGTGTCACTGGCACCATTTAGAACCATTTGGGCAACTGCAAAACTTACAAGAATCATATCCACATTGTTTTCCCTTGGTTGCTTGAGCAAGCTCCTGGCAGGATTCTTATCTTTGTAAGGGTGGCCCTGTGTTTCCTCCATTTCTTCCTCTCCTGTGCTGACAAGGTCACTTGCTTGTGTTGGAAGGGACTTAAAAGACCATCTATGTCTGTCACCCACCATGTTGCTCAAAGCCCCACCCAATACAGCCTTAAACATTTCCAGGGAGGGTATCTATAAGTTTTCTGGGCAACCTCTTCCAGTGCCTCACCACCCAAACATTTGTTTTCTCCTACATATTGGAGTCTGGTGAAGTTTTTCAAACTTTAAAAAATGATTAATAAACAGTAGTTAAACATGCCTTATATATTTACTTTTCTTCTTGAACAGTTTTTTCTTGTGTGAACAGCTAACAGGAAATGTCACATGGTTTTCCTCTAGGGCTGTGAGTGACAAGACAAATTATTCATACTAGGAGAGAGAGCCCAGGATTTTTACCTCATGGGATGAAAGGATGCAGATACAACACTTTCAGAGATTGGAAACAGACACGGAATTGTTGCTGGCACTGACAGACTTGTGACTCTGACCAAGCTAATATTATCACAGCCTGTGCTCTGTGCATGAGCTCAAATGGTAATTAGCAAACAAGTAGCTCACGACCCTATGGTTGTGCCAAATACGGTGACAAATTAATATTATATCATTGCATGAAATGAGATTCTATTTATAAAAAAAGCTGACTGCTATGCAGGAAACCAGTGCTGAGAAATTCCCGCTGGCAGGACTCCTCTCTCATCTTCATTCTTTTCCTGACAACAGACCAAATTTGCTTGCGTGTAGAGTATGATGATGGCAAGTTTCCTGATAAAGGAGTAAAAAAAATGGAATGGGAATTATGCTGACCATCTCTTTTCTTTCCATGCCCACACATGCAAGAGTCTTCAAACTTCTGTGGTTCCAGAATGCAAGAGCTTTTTTGTTTCCTTTCCCCCCCCAGCCCCAAATGGCATTTACAAAAACGGTGACCCATTAAATCTCCAGCAAACTATAGAGAGTTTTTGCCAGCCATGTTGGTGATTAACATTAGTCTTTCAGTAAAGAAGGAAATGTTGATTCTAGATGGCTGAAGACACAGGGCCAAACACAATCCTGAGTGAAGACAGAGGCTACACATTCATCAGCTGAGATTGATCCAAGTGATGTGGACTGCACTTCTGAGTGGGACAATAATCCTGTGCATTTATATTTATGTCATGGCTTGGAGGAAATGTGCAATTTTGAAGCAAATGTCATTATTCTCTCCATTTACTGATTCTATCCACAGAAATAGTCCTGCTGCATGCAATCAGAGTATTTCTGGAGGAGCCTAGAAGTTAATTTCCAAAAGTGCTTCAACACGGAGTGGAAGACCTTAAAATTCTGGCTCAGTGTGTGGGGTTCATCACCAAAAAACCTGTGCCTAACAGAAAGCTCTTGAACTATGAAGAGCTTCCACAACACCTGTAATAGTTCTTGTGCAATACAAAAATGCAAATCTCATGGATGACCCCTTACTTGACCCTGTGTTTGAAGGCTGCCAGACACAATGTCCACCCTTGAAAAGGCTCTTCAGAGAGGTGCCAGCTGGCTCCCCAAGGATGACACAGCCTGTTAATTTGTGCATAAGCAGACTGAAAATTCCTGGTGGTGCTTATCGATGGCTGCTAACCATGTGACTGCTGTTGTGCAGTCAGTGAGAAAAGTATAATGGAATTTAAGATTCAAGGGCAGTGTTCTTAGAGAGCTGGAGTGATAAAATCCTATCTGGACTTCGGTGACCTGAGCTGCCATGTGGGATGAGGGAGGTGCCCTGTGGAATTGCTCCAGGACATTGATGTGATGCTCCCAGCAACCGCCTCCCCAAAAGTGAAGGAGCACAGGTTTGTGGGTTAATCTTCCTTCAAAAAACTTCAAACAATATGTATAATGGGGGCATTGGGTCCAGGAAACAGAGCTATTTCTGATTTAAAGCCCCATGTGATGGGGATGCAAGAGGCTTCAGCAGTAACTGCTTTAATCTACTTATTCTCTTTTCTCACATCATCTTACTTGGTAATATAGACAAGCCTGAATCTCTCCACAGGATTAAGAATATTTATAGATAGTGCCAAGCAGGTGAATAAGTAGGAGAATCTCCCACTGCGTTCCTGTGATAACATTAAAGACATGATGCAATTATGGCCTTTTGACTTATAAGGGCTTGGACTTTCTGATAAGAAATCTGATAAGAATATACATATATACATATAAAAAGAGATATGTGTATTTCACATGCTGATTTTAAGAAAAGGGAAAAAGAAGACCAAGCATTCAGTGACTGGACAGTAAAGATAAAGAAAACAATATTTTGGAAAGTGGTAGCGAGGTAGGTGTTATGGTCAGGGGGAGAAGACAGGCTGAGGAGACAGGTGGCAGCCATTTGATGTCTGTTAGTTATGCTTAGGCTGCAAAAATGGAATAATTTGATCAGCTGTTGCAAGATGAGGAGCTGGATATAACAGAAATAGGGGTGACTGACAGGTATATCCAAAGATCAACACTGTAGAACATGAATTGTTCAGAAAGATGGAAACTATTGAGAAAGTGAAGTAATGTTATATGAAGAAATGTGTTAAACTGTAAATAAGTAGAAAAGAATAGCAATGATAGGGCAATCTACTTCAGTTAAATCAACTGTAAGAGAAATTTCACTACACTAAGGGAACCTGTTTTAGACCTCATGTGTTGGATTCATGTTTGGATAGAGAATTCTTTGATTTGATAGAAACAGAAATTCTGTGTGGGGTTGTATCATCTTGGGAGCATTTAACTTCCAAGTTTTGATCATTAGCCACGATAATTAAACTTTGAGATTAATGTAGTTCTATGAATAATTTAGTTAGTACAACAACTATATTAGCTGGAGAATAAAGATAATGTAAGAATATCATAGATTTTTATAAGTGTGTGGCAGGTGATTCACAAGGTGGGTCCCAATATCACCTCGTGAAAGAACACAATTTCTGGTGTTCCAGCCATGGTATTTGCAATAGCTATTTATAGTGCCTTGTCCAGAAAAAATATGGAAGTTGGGGACTATTAAAGGATGTGGGTCTAATCACTATGTGGGCAAAAAATCCTTAGAAATGTCATGACAACAAATTGCTAATAGCTGTAGCAGAGGTAGATGACTAACTGATGAAGAGTGGGTAAACTGAAATCATACCCAACAAGAGATAAAAATTCTTCTTTCCCATGAATCAGGTAGGGGAGGTGGTACAGCTGGAAACCCACAGGAAGGTGCATGTCAAAAGTTACATTCACGCTGTATCACCTCCTGTGGTGCCCTAAGGCCCTGGGATCTAACGATATTTTTCTTCTCATTTTCTGTTTAAAATAACATGAGAACTGTGCCACAACTCACCAGAGTTTTCCACGATTGTGTCTTTTTCCCTCAGGATGTGTGTTACGAGGGCTGTGTGTCAGCTGGGGTCCGTGCCCACAGGTCACAGGAGTAACAAAGGCAGACGCCTGTGCAGAGGGCCATGGCCTGGGTGTCAGTTCTCATGCAGGCAGCTTGCCTGATGCTGTGTCCATATCCAAAAAGCACTTTTCTCACATGCTAGACTTACCATTGAAAGTGTTTGTTTCAAATGCTGTCACAGAGGAGTGCTACATCTTTCTAATTAAATGTTAACTTCTCTTTGTAGAACCTGTTCTTCAGCCAGAACATATCATGGCATACTGACACGTACTAGATCTAATTAATTAATAATTTCTACACAAGTACTGTGTAGGCTACAGCAGACAGACTGGAGAATAGGTGTTAATATGAATGGCATAGGCTAGACATTTCTTGAGATATATACAGCTGACACTCCACCACAAGTTACTGATCAAATACCGGAGATATTTTAAACACAATTTTGGTAAAGACAAGGAAGAGCTGAAAATAACCTTACTTTCAATGACCATGAGTCAATTCAATTTAAACAAAATGAGAATATGAATAAAAATGTTCCTGAACCTGGGTTTTAATGCATATTTTAGATGGACAAACTTTTTAAAAGGCTAAAGAAACTGCTAACAAGTTAACTTGACTGAAGAAGTTCATACTAATTGTGGGGCAAACTTTGAATATTTTTTGGACAAAGATATAAATTTTCTGAAGTATTTTGACTAGATAAATGAAATTCCAGGGTTCCTTTCAGTTCTGTGTTGATGACTAACAAACTGTTTCATTCTACCCTCATGACCTATCTTCCCAAAAAAGCCTTGGGAAAAAAAAAAAAAAGAAAAGATGTGAGCAGAGACCTTAGAAATTCCAGGAAAAGAAACTTATTAGCAAAGAAAGATACATTTTGAAGGTTAGGTAATACAAGTTGAAATGATGGCTTTCTAGAAGTCAAGCTGTGCTAACCCTAAGACAAATTGAAACAAATAGACAAATAAGGTTTAGTAAGGTTGATAAAGAAAGAAGAAAAAGCAGATATGGAGTTGGGCTGGGGTTAGGACCTAATTCTTTGCCTCATTTTTCAATGAAGAGGATGATAGAGAAGAGGAGGATGATGCTGTGACTGATGGGCATGAGCATTTGGAAATGGAAACTCCTGCCCCCAAGTCCACAGCATTGAAAACAATCATAATGTGCTCAAACTGGAGGAATGCATCTTCCAACCCCAAACAGTGAAATAACCAACACATTAAACTGCAAAGATGTTAGGAAGTTTTTTAAAATCAAATTATTGTTGAGATAACGGTGAAGAGCATATGTGTTATCTAAATTTTAGGAAAAAGGAGACAAATTTGAGAACTGAAAAATAATTGGAACAATCACTCATCATTGAATTTTATCCCAGTTCTTTCAATCATTATTGAAGGAAAGAATAACTAAAGACATGGACAGACATACAAAGTAACACACTTTTCAGAAAGCATTTGATCCCGTGTCATACGGAAACATTTATTAACTGGAAAATGCAGAGGTTAACATGAGAATTTAAGGTGTTTATGCATTTTGTTCATGGGGAGCTGTCATTTTTTGCTTGAAAGAAAAGCCTCCAGCTGTTGTGAGGATACATTGGGCAGCTCAGGGACCAGCCTAAGTGTCAATCATTTAGTGTTTTCATCAGCAGCTTTGGCAAGAGTAGAGCTTTGGTAGAAAAATCCACTGATGGGAGGCACTATCAATGCAGAAGACTATTGGGACAAATGATGGAGAAAACGTGGATGTTGATCATCCCTTGGAGGACCATGAGACACTGGTCAAGTGAACCAATGGAAAAGAGTTTTAGCAGTACTAGGGAGACTTTTTAAAGTACGATGTAAGCACTAGACCCGTCTGGTGCTGGTGGTTTCTAAGCTTTAGAAGAGTGATGTTTGCAATGACCAGTTAATCAGAGCAAGCTTATTTTAGGATGTAAGGAGATATTTTAGGAAAGGTATTGCATGAAGCTATAACTGCTCATGATAAGGGGACTAGATATGAGGATGTAGTAGCTCTTTTCCTGGCCTATGCTCTTACGAGGAGGCTGAGAGATAAATATCTTTGAAATTAATAAGGAATGAAACCTAGGGGGAAGAGCAGCCAAAGAATTAGGAGCTTGATGGAACTACAAAACAAAAATAATGTTCTTTAAATCAAACTGAAATGAAAATCTAACAAAATAAATGGGGATAAGAGGCAAAGAAGCAGCTCACTGCTGGGCTCTCTCACTATGGTCTGTATACAAATTTGTCATTCCCCTCCATTATTAAAGGTTTTTAAATGTGATAGCAAAGAAGGAAAGAAGAGAGGCATAAAGTGATTTTCTTTTCCTACCAGTCTTCATCCAAGCTGACCTGACTTCCCTGACAAACACCATGCATCAACAACAGCCTGGTTTTAGACTTGGGCAGTGCATACCTCCAACTTGTTTCTGAAACTACTGCAAATGCAAGCAAATATAAACATGCTGGCAAGAGAGGAAGTCTGGGAATTCATCAGCCCCTGTTTTCAGGATAAAACCAGCAAAATTCTGCAGGCTATAGAGGTAGAAACAGAATGAAGAAGCAAAATATATTAATCTACAATGAAAATTTTTACATGTAAGCCTATTGTGGTGGTGTCCATAATAAATAACAGGTTTAGTCTTTTGTTTCTGAAAATGAACAACTTCACAGCCAGTAAGCAATCATTTGCAAAAAAGGAGGTGAAAATCTTTTAAAAGCCATGGTAATGTTGTCCAGAAAACAGATCTGCATGCCTTACAGTAAACTGAAGAATTTTATGCTTACTCTGTATAAACACAAGGGAATGGGTCCCAGAGAGGGGGAAGAGCTATTTAACTGAAAGGGCAGTCTTGGCATCTGAACAAAGGCATATAAACCATCCCAGAATACATTTAGGCTGTAAAGAAGAAGGCAGTTTTGAATTGTCAGGGGATAAGTTCTGGCACAAACTCAGTAGCTGTGGCCATGCCAAAAAAGTTTGAAGTTGTCCAAGTATATGCTGTAAATAGTTATTAAAGATGGAGTTTGATCAGTGTATTAAAAAATTATTAGGTTGTGTTTCTCTGTGAGGCTAAATTAGACTACTTGGGGCCTTTGAAGTAACTGCAAGAACTCAGAGGTCTTGCATCAGGTATCTTCAGACACCAGAAAGCCAGGATCATCACTTTTCTCAGCATATGAGCTTTGCAATATCTGCAAAGCTGGTCACACAGACAGGGCAAACAGCACTCAACTGAGCCTCGGGGCAGGAGCAGCACTGGAGTCAAGCTCCAGGCTTGAGCATTACGGGCATTTTGCGGAAAAGCTTCAGATTTATTTCCCTTTGGCCATAAATTTAGCAAATCTCTCTACCTGGCTAAACCCTGCCCTGTACTGTAGTCAGCAAAGCCCCTTGCTGACTTCTCTCCTACAGTTACACTCTGTGAAACCAGTTCAGCTTGCACTGCATAACCACGGAGTTCAGAACCAGCAAGGCTTCCTGACACTGTTACCAAACTCCCTGCACACCTTGGACTGCAGGGGGCTGTCTGCATCCCACCTGGCAGGTGCCATGTACCACTAACAACAGTAGCTTATCAGTAATCCATTAAGGAAGCAGCGCCCACAGAGTACTGCTTCAGAGAAACATCTGCCATGACATCCTGGTTGTGTTCACAGTTTCACTTACATGACCGCTTGAGGCTGTTTGACAGCCATAATTAGGAATTATTGGAAAGTGGGGTAACTCACCCATCCAGTACATGAAATAGCAAAGGTCAGGGCTCAACAGCTGAGACAGGGAATTCGAAACTGCCACCAAGAATTCAAACAACTGTTATCCGACCTCCACTTTGTTGTCATGACATGAAAGGAACATGAACAATAAAACCACTTGCAAGAGGAAATTAAATAAATGATGCTGGGGGTGGGGACTGTAGTGTTCTTAAAGGTTCATAGACTCTTGTCTCTCTGTATGGCTGCCCTGGGGATGCTGGTGCAGAATGCTGACTCAGCACCCTGGGTGGCAGGAGGGGAGCAGTGAAACACCTGCACTACAAACAGCTGCCAGGCAGATGCCTGCACCTGCTCTTGGTCACTGTCCAGCAGGAGAAATCCCTCCTGCAGAAACCAATTGAAAGATTCAAGAAATTGCCTGGCAGTGGCTAAGATCATTAGCCACTGGTGAGATTTCTCCACTGTAAGCCCAGGTGCAGGTTCATGGCCTCTGTGACACTCTCTGCCAAAGCATGACTATGATTCCCAGAATATAATGCATCATGACAGGAAATATGATTTAATGTTGAAATGGGAAGTGTTTTAAGATTAACGATTTATAGGCATTCAGTCCCTGTCTGTGGGCATGACAGTCACACCCTGTGCCCTCACTTGGAGCTTTGTGTTCCCCATGTACTTTAGTGGAGAAAGTGACTTTTGAGAAGGAGTGACTGAAGTTAAGTAGAAAGATTATAAGATGAACAAATAAGTATTCTGTCATGAGTGAGACAAAAAGAAGCAATTGAATGCATGGGGGGAGAAAGGGGAAGGCTCTTGCTTCTCTTGTCTTTTGTAAAGCATTAACATTCTGCTAAAAAATGCCCTACATCTGAGCCAAAGCCATGCTTTGCTTGACACACAGGAACTGTACTTGCCTTTTTTGAGACAGTGGGCAGAAGATTATTGGGACAAATGATACAAGTATTAAATCTGGTCAAGATTCACCAGTTTCTCCCAGGGCTGGGAAACCTTCCAATATACTCTGCCAGAAGGCTCCAGTTAGTTTTTTATAGGAAGATCTAGCTCCAGACTGGTTTCACTCCCTTTTTTAAAATCAGCAGCCTTCCCAAAGCTAGCCTGCACTCAGCTCCCATCTCCTCTGAATGAGGGGACCCATCCTTGGACCTCAGAGTGGTTTGTGAGATAGGAAGAAAGTGAGTCAGGGTTTGAAGCACCTTTATACTGCAGGCAAAGGGAATGGGCAATGCAAAGTAAAGGCCTGCTGAGGGGATGACTGGAATATGAAGAGGAGACAGCAGCTGGAAGGCAGCAATATGGGGCAGTCTCCCCTGAAGAAAAAGGTGGAAGTGGAAGGAGGCCGCCTTGTTATTGAGTTGGAATGCTGAGATTTAACTAAAGTCATTACAATCATTTAAATCTGATTTCCCAGGCAGTGCTAGCCAATATTGCAAATGGGCTGGCAGAGAGGCAAGACAAGTTCTGAACAGATGATAAAGGCATCGACTTTTGTATAGCTCCTTTCACTGCCCCTGGGGCACCTGCATACATCTTTATGCCTGCACAGCTTGTCATGTGCTATTCTTCACTTATCTCTGCTATAGCTCTTCCTGATCCCTTAGCAGCTTTCCTTGGAAGAAAAGAGAAATGGACAAAAGGCCCGGAGACCACTCAGCTGTGTTGCTTCTCTATTCAAGTTGACATTTGGCAGCAAGACTTTGCTGCCTTTCAGAAGCTGAGATCTTATAGAAGCAGCAGACGTATCAGGGGTTTTGCCTCCCCTCTGAGCATCTGGGCCCTGCATGGTGGGAGAGCCCTGGGGACTGAGACTGGTAACACTGGAGATGTTTTTGTCTTTTGCCTTTTGCCTGATGGAGGGAGATCTACTCTTACCGAGGGCCAAGCCTATGAGATTTCTGAGCCTTCTAAACACATTTCTTCTGACATGGCGAACTCCACAAATATTGAGATACTTGAAAAAAAATGGAAGAATTCTACATAATTTTTAAAAATATTTTATTATCTCTATATTGGCAAGCACATCTCATAATTGCTATCAAGTCAGTCTGATCAGTAGTGTGTCCAATTTTGTTTGGTACTACCACAACAGTCCTTGCCTTGGTGCTTTGGTAGTCTTGATACTCCTACCAGTTCCTAACTGGAAGGGTTAACTTTGGAATTCCACTTCTACAGAAGTATATGTCTATGCCTGTAATTTTTGATTCCTGTTGATTAACCCCAAGATTTGCACTATAGAGCAAAGTTTACCAGTATAATATTCAGCAAATCCTTGTGTGTATGCACATGAAATTTCAGGTCCTGACTAGGTTTATGATATCCATTTGTAATACATTTTTTAACATTTTGGAAGTCCAGGGCATGTAGTATTCTAGTGCTGCAATGCCTCTGAGGTAAAGTAATTCTTAGTACTTCCAACACAGCAAACAACAGTGTTGATTTTCAGCACTGATGCCCAGAAGTCACAGAAAATAAGTCTCCCTCCACTTAAAACTTCTGGCATATGCCTATTAATATACCACTGCTGGTGATTTCTGTCTTAGAAATTATGATGTATAGTCAGACATTGAAAGGACTGGAACAATATGAGGCAAAGCAGCAGTGCAAGGCAAAGGGAAAAACCTGACAATGTCACAAAACTCACTGAGACTGACATGGGCTGCCAGAAAAGCGGAGTGGGTACTTGCAAAGTTGTGTATGAAGCTTGAGGGCTTGCTAGGTGACCTGTGGAACCCCTCAAGGGCATGCTGCCCAGTGACTCATTTAGAAGAATGAACCAGGAGATGTGTTGTTTCCAAAGGGAGTAAGAGGATTCTAACCCAACCAGATCCAGAGATGGGGCCAGAGGGAAGAAGTGTTTAACCAGGATTGCAATAACTGTGTTATCTTTCAAAAATATTCATAGGTCCTAAAGCTCCATGTCCCTTTCTATAAATAAATAATGGCTGAAAATAAAAATCTCTAATAAAAAATGTCTAATAAAATTGTTTCCTGAAGCAACTGCCTTAGTTTCACTCCGATAGGCATCAGAAGAAAAATTCCACAAGCTACTCAAAATGTTCCTGAACGCATCAGGCAGCAAGTGCTTCTATCACTACATTGCAAGCAATTGAAAGACAGCATAAAAGGTATTAGAGCATTTCAATAAACGTACAGAAAATATAACATTTGCCTTGTAAACAATCCAGTATCTTGTCATTCAAATGTCATTCATACTTGGTTTTTGAAAATAACTGTCTAGACGAGACGTAAGCCTCAAGAACTCATCCCATCAGAATCACCACTGGCTTCAGTAATTTAGCAATCTTTAATGCATCATTCCTACCTCTCCTACCTCTATTATCCATCACACCCATGAATTCATTTCCCAGTCTCACAGGCCTATTTACATTGGAAAGTGGTACTAAAAAGTGTCAGGGTTGAAAGCTTTCGACCTATCCCAAACAAATGGATTGGAATTATACCAAATTTACTTCAGAGTTCATAAAAATTACTATGAAAATCTTTAGTTTGGGGAGGGACATTCTTAAATCTGCTGACAAACAGCCTTATTATGATGATGAAGACATGGGCATACTGAAAACAGTTTTTCTAATTCTCTCCAAAAGTCCAAGTTCAAAGTACGAAAGAAAGGAGAGGATGGAGTGCTTAGTCCAGTTGAAGCACAGGGACTCCAGAAATACAAAAGGAAGTGCACAAGGTGCCATGCAACTCCAGAGACATCAAATACAGAGACTGTAAAATCAAACTTCCTTAAAACCTGTACAGCAGCAATCATTTTGTACAGACTCTGTATATTTGGGATTGAAACAAAATACCATGTCACAATTTGCATTTCATTAAACGCAAGAGAAACATAAAATTGCTGAAACAACCTGTAATTTGTGCAGAACCCCGTGAAGATGGGACTCTACAGCTTTACAGCAACCTGAGACCAGAGAAATGGACAACTAACAGTGTCAAATAAAAGTAACCTCAGCTGTTGGTATACTCTGTATATTCTGTTGGTATATTCCATACATTCTGTAGTGATAAATAAATACATAAAAACTACCTCACTGACCAGAGTAGCTAGGCTGACCTTGACCAGTGGAAAACTGGACAGTAAGAACAAATTATTTTTATTTGGATTCATTGCTAGACTAATTTTTGTTTAGCAAGAAAGTGCTATGTTGAATTGTACTAATAATAGTGTGACTGTGGGAACTAGGTAGTAAGGTGCTGCTATAAGTTTGATAGAAGTAATTTGTGTATTCAAGAATTATGTTTTCATGTGTTAACTTCTGTGTTCCCAAAGCTGAATGTATGAATTACTGAAAAGACACAGTTAAGGACTGGTTCTTTGGAGCTTTGTCTTGTGTGCCTGTGGGACTCCTGTGATGTCCCTGTACCAGCTTAGGGGTATCTTCTGCTTCTGCCTAGGAGAGCTATGATAAGCACAGCAAATAACTATCCTTATCTCACCAGTTCAAATAAAAAAGGTCTTTCTGCTTACGCAAACTCTTATTTCTGTAATAAAATCCTTGTGGCCAGTCAGAAACAAACCTCAGAAAAGTAATTATTCCAACTGAATATAACCAACCTGGTCTGACAGTGAGCAGACTTTCCATCAGATCCTGTGCAAAGCCATACTTGGAGCCTTGTGCAGAAAGACAAAATAATGGCTTCACTTACTTGGATTTCAGCTTCTCTCAATACAGATATATGGCCCTGACATCCTTTGTCAGCCAGGGCTTCTAGCTATAATGCCTTCCTTCTTACCAGGTCAAAGTACCTCTCATTTTTGGGAGTACTGAGTGAAATATTGCATCTGAATTTTTTTTTTTTGCCAATAAAGAGTGCATCAGGTCAGTGGAAACATTTCAGACATTCAGGTTGGTCAGTGTGAACTCTACAGACTGAATACAACTCAAAAGCTTTTCTGAGAAAATCCCATAAGTGCTCTGTTTTTATTGAGAATCTTTCAAAAATAAAGTGCATTTTCATCAGACGTAGAAAATATGTTATTTGAGGTTTACTGGCAATTGATTTTTCTTGTCATGTTTGCCACCGTTCTTTTTTATCAAATTCCTAAATACTTTAAAAATTATTCTCACCACTTTTCCTTAACTTACTGACCCTTCCTAGTCACTTGGTTATCTATAAAATGATTTGTAATTCTGTAATATAGCCCACATTTTCTTGTTCTGTGCATGGTGGCTGATGCAAGGTCTGACTATTTTGTTTTCATATTGCCGAACATACGGTAATTTTTCCTGTGATTTCCCTCCACTCCTGCATCTTATCCACTGGCATGTCTTTCAACCTCTTTGTTTTATTGATTACAGGTTTCTTCTTCACCTTCTCTCATGCCTTTTGTGTCTTCTTAATCTTGATTAAGAAACGAATTAGACTAAGGTTATCATTGCTCAGGCAGTTATCACGTCACCCACCATCTGTTGCTCAGGGTATTTTTTCTCTCTGCCAATCCTCTTTCCATAGAGCACACAATGGGTGGGGTTTATCCATTGTCTGCAACACAACAGAGAGATTATATTCAAAGTTCAACATTTACTTACATATTTGTCTGAAACGGGGAAGCAAAACCCCCATCTTTCTTGGAGATGAGTGCCAGTACTAAATATTTTTGGGTGGCTGTGTCTTATCTATGGTAGTGGAGACGCCCAAGCAGCCTCCAGTGTGAATGAATACCTGCTGAAGACTCAGTTAACCTGTGTCTCATGGATGAAACCCAGTTAAAACTGCAATTCAAACTCATCCAGTCAGGATCCTCTCACGATCCCTCCAGTACAGCAGTGCCACAGAAATGAGCCCTTATATTGAATGAGCAGGCAGGAGCACTGACTGGCTGCAGCTTCCATGGTTTCCACAGTTCCTGCAGCCAGACCTCCATCCCCCCGTGGGAGCTCAACAGGGACACGGAAATGAACAGTTTTCCATGGTTTTGGTATGAACAACTGTGCACTGGTGTGGGCCCGAGATGTAAGAGACTTCAAAGGGACTGGAGTAAACATATCTAGAGTACAAAAGGGTGGAATAAGAGGTGGCATCTGATGGTCTTCCCAACTTTGGGAAGTGCTGCTGAACTCTCATTTCTTTCTTCTCAGTCTTACAGTTTGCTCCTTGATTTTTCTGTTCAGATGTTTCCTCTAACTTCCCTGCAAGGATTTTCCCCACTTCTCAGTCAATCATTTCCACATGCTTCCTGCAGATATTTCTCCATCTTCTCCTGTCTCTTTTCTTCCTCCTTGAACATGTCAGCAACATCTGCAGGCTGATTGCTCCCTTGTCAGGCACTCAGACATATTCCTGCTTTCTCTTTCTAGTGAGCTGCAGATGCATATTTTTTCTCAAATCTTCCTGTTGGGACCTTGCTTTAGTTGGCTTTATTTGGGGTTTGCAGGGCTTTAACTGTATCTGAATGCTTTACATGTCTACCTGTTTGGGCCGCAGGCCACTCTAATTATCCCTAGTCTCAATTATTCATGTATCAAAATCCTCACAAACCAGTAACAAATATAAGTGCTAAACACTTCTCTGACAGTTTGTGTTAAGATTGCAATTCTTTGTTTCAAATTATTAGTGCTCAAGAGGCACCTCACTGCCTCACTCACCTTGATGGCAAAAAGGGGTCCCTGAGGACATCCCTCTTCCAGTGCCAGGAGGCAGGAGCATTGTGTTGTCACAGCTGTGTCACTTCCAATAATGCATCCAGCCTCTACAGAGCAACAGCCCTTGCTGATATGAGACTTCCTTGTAACAGACTCTGTAACACTTGGAGATAAGGTCTGTAAGCTTCCATTTGAATAAATGCCACTCTGATGATATGTTTTAAAGAGAAAGAATTTCTTTTGACAGCAAATGAGTATATATCATTTAGCTGCCTACTGCTATTTGAGTGTTTTAGCTCCTTTGAAAATCCGCTGGAATGGGTAATCCAAATATCTTTACTCTTCTGGTTCTCCACCTATCTGTGTATGAACAGCCAAGAAAGAGAGTGTAATTGAAAAGCTCAAAAGAACATAACAATATAAATTTAGGCACACTATGTCAGCATTTTCTCCTTGTATCATTATTCTCATCCCTCTATCCCCACACCCTGTCCCAGCAATGGGCAGCAGCACATCCCTGAGGCATTCTGCCAGTCTCACACAATCTGCAGTTCAGTGGTGGTATCTTGATACTTAAGGACATTTCATGAATCTTTGCTTCTTCAATTAATTTTCCCATCTGATTCTCGTTAACTTTCAGTGCCCATAATATCCTGAGGTAAAGAGTTCCACAGCTTAGTTATCCATCAGATGACAGGGAAAAAGAAAAAAGAAGAAAATTATTTTAAAATTTTCATCTGATAGTTTATTTTAATGGTTCCTGATTCCTGCATTGGAAATTACAGTGGACAGTAGTCTTGTACATGTACCTCCCACTTTCATCCAGACCCTATATCTAGTATGTCATGGTTTTGCGGGGATGAAGAGTCCTGAACTCCTCAATCTGTTCTGGTATGGAAGAGATTTGCTGCCTCTGCTTATCCCTGCACTCCCTGCCTAAGCATTTTGCAGATCTACTCTACTGAACCACAATTTCCACTTCTAAAATCCATGCTGAATATCCCCAGTATGTACGTCATGTTTTCAAGTGGTCACTAATTCCATGTTTCTATCACTTTGCCAATATAGCCACCAGCTTCCTGCTCTGCAGTAACTTTTTTCTCCTCTAAACTCTTTGAAAACTGATATAAAATTAACTATCTCCCAGCTTCTAGTACCAAAGGAATTTTAAAGAAGAGATTATACAGTGCTGTTGAAATGTTGAATACATCATCCTTAAGTTCCCTTAAAACTCTGTTACTCTTGATCCTTCTGATGCATTATCATGCATTTAGTCTATTTTTTTCCATGAACTTTATCTCCATTTCAGTTTGAAAAACAGCATCTGATAAATCTCCTAGAAGAAAGACTTCCAGTGTGGGCACCCCCCCAAACTCCTCCAAAGTAACTGTGTGTACAGAAGATTTATTTTAGATTATTTCCCTAGAACATCTCAGACTTTTTCTGAGACTTTTATCAGAGACTTCTCAGAGACTTCATTCTTTGATCATCTTCCTGGACTTCTGGCAGGTTTCCTCCTTCTGATGTTTTTTTTTGCAGAAGGATTAGTAGTTCTTATGCTTTTACTAGATGCTCCTCAAATCTATTTTGCTCTTTTTTTTTTTTTGCTATTTTTTGTTCTCCCTCATTATGCTTGAATTAAAAGTCAGATTGCCAGAGTTCAAAGTTGTCTTTGTTTCCCAAGATCCAGAGTTCACAGATTACAGCTGTATGGCTGATTCAGAGGGAAATATTTGAATTTTGTAAGGGCCCAGTGCTCTGTTTACTTTTATGAACAGTCATAGTGAAGATTTGCAAATTCAGATAGTCTTGAGTATTTGCATCTCCCAAGAAAAATCAGTAAATTTGCACTCCCAAACCCTGTCTGAGGAGATGCAATATTTTAGTCCATGATTGCTGCATTTTATCTCTGCTGATGCAGCAGTCATAAATTCTATGAACCACATGGGTAAGTGAAATGTTTGTTTTAGAGCACGAGAATAACTATATATTTCTTCCTGCTGGAGAAGAATCAAGGTGCCTTCAAACATTGCCTCTGGCTGACTGCATGGGATATTTCTAACACATGGGAATGCTGTGCAACAGCCCCTCAGGGTCCAGCAGCACCCTTCATTCCACGCTGTTTCTGTGCTGTCAGCCCTCAGCATTCCACTGTGAATCTGACCGTGTGTTTAAAGAGTTACCTCAATGTGAAAGACTTTGACATTTTCTTATAAAGAAGTATGGAAAGCACACTTGAAGGGTCATATGCAGATAATTAAAAGTGAATTAAAACAAATCCAGCACTTCCAGCCTTCTGCTGGGACCCACACCGAGGCCAATGCACACAGGAGCCTGTTCCCAGTGTGGTCCCCCAAGGCCATAGAGCCCTGTGGATTAGATGTTCAGCCCAGATGCTCAGCACCAGCAGGACAGCACTCCTGACACTGTGAGCACCGTTCCTTCTCTGGGCAGTAGGACCTGGCAGTCACATTGTAGGGTCTGCTCTACACACTACATCTTGTTCCTAAATCCCACTCTTGTTTAGAAATGGAAACCTTCAGGTCACGTCATTGTTTTGAACCCCAAACTCTTTACATTTATGGTAGAAAATCATTTAAAGACCACATTTCAGTTCTGCTCTGGAAAAGCCATCCCTGGAGGCGCAGCCTCTTCTTGGGATGGGCAGACTTCTCTGCCACTGCCATGGGGACCTGCTGGTGTCAGCACACATAGGGCTGGTGTGCAGGACAGGAATCAAGAAGAGCGTTATCACAACTTCACTTTCAAACACATGAAACTCACTCATTGTCCTGTTAAAGCACACCAGACCTGAGCTGACTGATTTCGGGCTCCATACATAACACTGTCTCTAAAGCTCTTATGTAATGAGGTATGTTTGAACACACACCTTTTTCCTTCTGCAATGTGAACCAGCCTTCTGCTGTCAGACTTCTAATGTGACATATTTAAACACCCTGATGGGTTAATAATGGTGTCTAGGATCATAACGCTTGTAACAGCTTCAAACTCCAGGCAGCATTTCCAGATTATCAGTACATGTTACTTACTACGTAGATAATATTGTGTAATTTGCTCAGGGAAGATTTATATTATGGCTGACACTGGTTAAATACATGCAAGATATCTAAGGTTTGTAAATAGATATGCAAAGACCTGAAAAGCTGCAAGCATGAATATTGTCAAAACATTCTCTCCCTTATACACTCCAGGTAATATTAACTACTCAGACTGTGCTTCACAGTGTGACACTGCAGTACTTCAGTACATTTGGCTGGGGAGGAATTTATTAAGTAAAGCTGTGTATAAAACATGCCCTTCAACATCAAAGGCTGCACCTGATCTTAGAATTTAGTATGTAAACACATTATAGAGAAAGACAACATGTATAAGCCAGCCTGAGGTATTGAGAAAACTGTTTCTCAAAATAAAGAAGTAACAGGGTTTTTTTGTTGTTGATTTTTTTTAATTGGATAAACATTTCATTGAAAAGCACCTGGGTGTAATTTCCTCTGGATTTGCTTTCACTGTGGGCCCATCTTTGCTTCTGCTGAAGTCAAGTGCAAAATTGATTGAACAGTACCAAGGTCAGTCCCTCTGCAGACATTATAAAGAAATAGGGAGTTTGATTTATAAACTTCATATAAAAATTGTTACAAGATGCAGTTTTCTTCACCCAAAATATTCAAGATGAACAGTTATTCATAGGTACATGTAGGACATTTTTGGTACTTCAGCATCTAGGCTCAAGCTGCAGAAATATGATCCTTGTCTCAAATACCAGAGCTTCAAGGGCTCAAATGTGACTGTATCCATTCTGACCCTCATGCCCCCCCCAAACCAGCGCAGGGAGACTAAAAACTTTTGAGATGTATTTGTTCCATAAGTGGAGGGTTTTGCTATAGCCTCTGGCCATAACCTCTGCTGCAGGTACATGGCTATGCAGCTGCATTAGTTCTCCTTGGTCCATGACCTGGAGTGGATCCATATCTAGTAGCATTAAGCTAAGTGACTAGGGGGAAGGATGCTTTAAAAATCTTTCTCCTTGATCTACTGACACAGTAATTATCTCTATTCATCAGCTACTCAAAGTACATGATCACTATGGTCCTTAGGTTCTTTAAAAATTTGTGGGAAATAAGGTGTGGAAATACACAAAATTACAACTGGTGATTTAAAGTACATCAGTTTTGGGTGCTTCAAACACTCCAGGCAGGTCTGGTTAAGCAGCCAAACTCCCTAGCTATGTAAGAGGTTCTTGCTCTTAATATTTCCAAATAGGATTGATTTCAGGATTTCTTTTAGCTCCATTCAGTAATTCAATCTGATGTAAGAACAACCAGCAATCATATCATCAATGTACACAGAGATTAGGACAGATAAATTGAACTGTTTACACTTCAGCTGCAGTCCATGAAGATGTGGTCAATACAGTCAGTGGTGTCTAGGTGGCAATTCACTGATCAATTGAACATGCCTGCCTCCAGGTGAGCTGAACAGCTCTTCAGGTCCCTCTGGCTGTATTGACTGCATCCTCCATAGCCATATGTGGACTTAGAGGACACTTGAGTGCACACGTGCTTCTCCACATACAGACACGTAAACTGAAGTATTAATTTGCAAGCTGAATCCTGCCCTGTGCATCTCCCCTGCATTTGAGCAAATGAGGGACAGCTCTGACTCTGTTTGGAACAGTAGCAAATTTTTGTCAAGAAAAGATTATCAACTCAAATACATCCCTGTAAATTATCTGAGCAATGCATAAGTGAGAAAAACTTTTTGAAGTATGCCAGCGAATTAGAAGATGCTTTCATTTTCTTCTGTACTTTAACTTTTGGTTTTGGTCTAATACAATATTTTTGCAATGTAAATCCAAACTGCAGGAAGTACCATGAAGGAAGTTGTCAGCACAAAGTGTAGATGAAGAAGGCCAAAGTACCCATGAACTATTAACAGATTTGTTAGAAATTAGAAATTTAGTCATCACCCTAAGAGGTTTTGTCATGCCTTTTCTGCCTCCCATTCCACAGTTCAGGGATTTATGTTCCTTTGCTGTAGCAATAACAGGCCAGGCAACAAAGGTAGACATTTGTCATTGTAAAGAAAACAAATACTTTGGCTCAGCTGTGTTAAAAATGTTATCTCTGCTCTGGTAAACAAACCGTGTATGGATGAGCCAGGATTTGGATATTCTTACACTCTGGATAGATCAATAATATCCTAATGTGTTACTATAATCGTCTTAGGAGGAATTTTTAGCAGAAACAGTGTGTCCAGCTGTGCCAGGGCAGCGATGCTTCCCCTGTGCTTGGCTGGTGAAGCCTCAGCTCGAATCCTGTGTTCAGTTCTGGGCTTCTCACTACAGGACATTGAGGTGCTGCAGTGTGTCCAGAGACAAAGCTGTGGAAGGGTCTGGAGCACAAGTCTTTCGAGGAGAGCTGAGGGAGCTGGGGGTGTTAACCTGGGGAAAAGGAGGCTCAAAGTGGGATAAGTGACCTTATCCCTCTTACAAGTGCCTGAAAGGTGGTTGTAGCCAGGTGGGGGTTGGTCTGTTGTCCCAAGTAACAAGAAACAGGATAAGAGGAAATTGCCTTAAGTTGCATCAGGGGAGGTTTAGATTGGATATCAGGTAAAATTTTTTTTACTGAAATTCCAAGAACTGGAAGAGGCTGTCCATGGAAGTGATGGAGCTACCATCCCTGGAGGTATTCAAAGGATGTGTAGATATGGCTCTTATGGACATTGTTTAGTTGTGCACTTAGCAGTTCTGGGTTGATGGCTGGACCTGATCTTAAAGGCCTTTTTCAACCATAGTGATTCTATGAATCCATGATTTTGTTGTGATTCCATTTGTAGTTCTTACGTTATAGCATTGCCTTTTTTTGACAATTTACCATTTCTGTATAATTGTTCAGCGTGTCTAATCTTTTTAAAAAAAGTTTATAACTAACACCCACTTAAGCTTTCTTAAATATGCCTCTTTTTATGCCTTTAGAGTTTACAGTTCCCTCATCATATCTGTTTCCAAAGTACGTGAGTTTCCATTTATATACCAACAGTACAGAAATCTGATCTCACACAGTGCAGTCATAGTGGGTGCATTTAAAATTTAACATTTAAAATAAAATAATGAATGTGAAATACATTTAGTAGAATGTTAACAGAATATGGTAAACAGTAAATTGATGTAGCTGGAAGGAATTAAGAGGCAGATAGGTTTAGAGAAGCTTTGTCAGCCAAGGGGTATCTCAGATACTTTTGCTTTTCTTTTTCTGGTCAAAGTTCTCTTCACCTACACACAGCCACCTCAGAGATATTCAAGCAACAAGCAGATTTCTGTCAGAAAACAGATGATCATCTGCTGTGTAATAAACTGCATGCTTATACCCATGCATTAGAAAGGTTTACATGTTGTGCTCATGAGAAGCAGTATCAATTAAACCAGATTTTAGTATTTGATTTGGTTAAGCCACTATTTCTAATATAGAAGCACGGTTTCAGTATAGCATATCTGAAAAGAAAAACATTACTGCAGGCATTGGCCCAGTGTTTTTGGAATGTTTTTGTCTCTGATGGAGTTAAGCAGGATGTATATTAGTGCAAGATATATTCTGTTATCCTCCAGCCTTGTTAACATGCTTAATATGGCCCCAAAAGACTATTTGCTTCTGGATAAGTTGTGTCCAAACATTTAAAATGCAAATGCACGCTGTATGCTAATCTCAAATTCAGAAATATCATCAAAGTCGGAGTGGAAAAATTTTGTGAACTTTGGATTTTCCTTCTTTTGATCTGCCTCCACTGCCCTAGAGCCATTCATATAATTGTATTTTCTCTTTAATTAGTACCAAACCATTCATGGTATCTTGGATACATCACAGGCAAATCCTAAAGCAAATTTAAACAATAAAGCACAGTGCGCTGAAATTGCAAGGGAGGTAAGTCACAGCAGATGGGGAGACCATAAACACATTTCTTTACACTTCTTCAGTTTGCATTCTCAAAAAGTATAGTTTTCTTCTGATAAATATTTGCTTTCTTTGAATGGAAAATTATGAATAGAAAGTAATTTTGATTTGTGAGTAATGCAAAGGTAACTCCCAGGGGTGGGACCTAAACAATAAAAATCACAGAGATGCTAAGCCAAACAGAGGTGCCCCTGCTGACAGTACTTCGGGAACAGATACTTTAAAAAAGTAATTATAGACTCATTACATCAGTGCTGCTTTCCTATTAAAAGATACATTTCCTGTACACAATTATTTTAGATTATGAGTGATGTTCTGTTTTCCAGTTGGAAGAAATTATTTATCTTGGCAACAAAGTCTGTCATTCAATTTGTCAATTGCTAGTTTGATGCTAGTTATTAACCACAACATTATGATTTTGACTGTAATTCAAAGCTAGAAAATTAAATGTGAAATTCAAGCAACATCTCTAACTCACCAACCATAACACACAGATTTGGAGCTTCTTCAGGCAGTGTTTTGCCCATAGCACCTGCACAGCTGCAAACACATAGCTCTGCCTGTGCTATATGTGTGACATGCTTACTGAAATGACAAATTTAACCTGCAGTTTGTGGATTTAGTGTCCCTTACCTAATATTGTTCTTCAGTAGGATATTACTGGCACTAATACCACTGCAGCATAATGATGCCATTAAAGTTTTACACATAAAAGAACATCATGGTGCCACTGATATATCCATATGGTGAATTTATTCTTCAGGACATCTAGACTTATAATTGAGATTATGAGAAGTCAGAGCAAATTCAAGAGCTTTATTCCTTACAAATAATTTGAAATATTTTCACAGAGATGTTTCAATTAATGCTGTAATGGAAAGAAACAGCTACATAAAGTGTTTTCAGGGGGGATGGTAGATATTTCCAATTTGTGATCTCTAATGGGGATTACTGAGGAACTCCAGCTTTAGAAGCTACTCTTAAATTTATCTTCATTAGCACTTTCCAAACAGACTTTTGCCCAAATGTTCTACAACTTATAAATCCTACTGAGCTACAGCCACTTGGTATAGCATTCATTCAACTACCTCCAGGTACTGGGGTTTTTTTTGCACAGAAAACACAAGCTTGTGCCAAATTTTCTCTTTGACTAAGAGCACCTCCCAAACCCACAAACCAATTTTACAATTCTACTCCACCACATGGCCAGCTTTCCTTCAGGTTCCTCCTCTGGCCCAACACCAGTGGACCCAGAATGAGTTTTGTCCATGAATTCAAGATCTCTGCCTCAATGTGCAGTGTGCTGCTGGGATCAAATGTTATGACTGTTTATCCCATGTTATTAAGCTGTTGATTAGGCTGTGGGAATTGACAGTTGAGAATTGTACATCAGTCAGTTCAAATGAGCTAAGCATCACTTGATTAAACAGTAAAGCCTAAATGTACTGTGCAGGGAATAGAAAAAAGTGGGTTTCCCTGGTGTCAAGTCATTCAATTCAGAGCTTGTGAAATATGCAGTTGTTAGCAGCATGGACTCTCATGTTCATTACTTGTCATAGAGCACTGAAAAGGAAAGACACTTCTGCTGATTCAAAGAGCTTGCTGCACAGGACTGCAAGTGATCCTACCCAAGACAAGGCAGGGAGGTGGTAGAAGGAAAGCTGATAGATGTAAAGGTAGCAACAAGATGATGGCATAGCTCAATGGGGCATGAAAATGTTATCCCATTTATATTTCTCTCATTTTGCATAGGTAAAATGTCAGAAATGAAGGCTCAGGAGGGCACTGAGTGAAGAAAGGAGAAGCAGAACTGCTGACAAATCCTTTGGCCTTTGAGAGTACAATACATGCTGCTGTAGTGGGTAGAGTAAGAAGGAGGAATGAGAGGCTGTCTTGATGGAGGAAGCTCTGCTGTAAAGATGGGGAGAAGAGTGGTGAAAGAAATCCAGAAAGTGTAGCCAGGAGGAGGGACATGGAAGAAAAGAAAAATATAAAACATATTATGTTAACAAGAGGGCACTCCTCAAGAACAGCAAAAGAGAAGTAAAATAGTAATGGGAATACCCTGGCAATATCATGGCTCAATTTTTAAGTCAATGGAGAATCCCCATTTAAAACTGAACAGCAAAATAATGGCCCTTGCTTTTAGTCTTTATGGAAGCTGAGTCACCATTTGACACTTTCTACCATTCTGCTCTTTTGGCCTGTATTTAACCCATTTTTTACCATTTTTGTGTATTATATATATATCATTTCTGTAATTTATTTTTCCACCCTGTCTTACTGCTTTGATTTCCATAGTTACAGAATTGAAATGATGACTGCCCAATAGACTCTGGAAGTAATTGTAGATAACTACAATAGACTGTAAATCATGTTGTTCAACCATTTCAAACTTGGAAAATATTAACACTTGGGTTCTACTGAGAACCCAAGTAAATGGACAATGCTTTAAGTAAGCATGTCCTGGGCAGATGCTAAATTCACAGAATTCAACATGAGCAATGTGCATACAGACACAAAAGAGGATAATTTGATAATACTTTACAAACATCAGTATTTTGGGTGTTAGTTCTAAGGTAAGTGCTGTGAAGTGAAAATGTTGGTTAGTATTTAATCCAGTGGCATTAAAAACCTGGGCTTTTTAGGGAGTAGCAGAGCAAGGCAATGTTTTTACAGCTTTGTCTCCTGTATCACTAGCTCTCAGGTACAAGACCTAACCATCTCCAAGTCTCTTATTCCTTCTCTTCAAATTCCCCAAGCAGAAAGAGGTCTCCTCACTCCTTTATCCATTAACTGCTGACCAGATAGAACACAGCAGATGCTGCAACTGGTTGTCAGCTCCATGCTGAGCACCACATGTTTATGGATTTGTCAGTGCACAGGTTGTCACCCACCAGCCATGGGGTCAGACTGATAACCACTGGGCTCTCACTGCTGTTTTTCATGCAGTGATTATACTGATTGGGACTCTTTTGTGAAACCAGTCAGACCTCTCAGGAAGATACAGCATTTGGGTCTCTTCTCTTGCATTAGGTCTGACTGAAATGTATTCATTGATACTAACATTTCTGAGAAGGACGTGACAGATAGTTAGACAGCAAGATTACACATGCCTCGTTTCAAGGGGAAGCCAAGTTAAAATGTTGTTATACAGAGGAATCTATAGGGTAATTTTGTTCAATATCACACAAAGCTAAACAGAAAGATCTCTGCATCTCTTTTTTTTTTAAATGCGGCATATCTAACAGAGCTTCTTGTGGTTCTCACAGTATCAGATGATGTTGATGATCTGAATGTGATAGCCTAGATGGGCATTTGTTTCCAAACCCAAAACAGATGTTCCCTGAATAAATCAACCTGCAAGTACCTTTCTCTGTCCCTCCAGTATTTACCAGAGAGAGCCACCTACACAGATACAACTAGGAAAAAGGAATTTGATGTACCCTTTTCTTGCATTACTTTAAAGTTTATTATGACTTTATTTTTATTAAGTCTATTATTTGACTTTTTAAAAACCCATAATGCTCTTATCCTACCAACAAAGTGTAGGCAATGCTCTTGATACCTCTTGAAGATTACCTCTCTTCAATGAAGAGAGATTGCTTCCAGAGATTGCTTTTGTCTATACTACATCTCCTTGTTCTTCCCATTCCCTCCAGCTCTCCAGTTGAAACCTCCTCTTAATACCACTTAACACAATGATATGCAGTCACAGAGCTCTCACAGACATCAGGCAATGCCTGAGGGAAATTCAACCCAGCATAGCTGGGCATATATGTATTCCCCAATTCCAGTGTGCAAATGGCATGGGGCAGGAAAACAGTGACTCTCAATGGGAGATGCACTTTTTCTACTGGCCTGGTCAAGGAAGCTTCGTAGTTGCTTCGTAGCTCACCTGTCAGGAAGCACATCTACACTTCTCCCAAGGTATGCCCAAGTAGGTTGGGAATGCACAGTACCAAAAAGTGCAGGGGTTCCCCAGACAGTGCTGAAGTGGCAAGTTCTGAGATGGAGAGCAATACAGGCTGCCAGTGTGCACCTCTCTGCAGCATCATGGTGGGTTGTACAGGTGACTTTGTGTAGAGTATCTTAAGGTGTCCTCAAGATGGAAGTGCTTGAACATGTCCATACCCCTGGAGTGCCTTCAGAGCAGAGGCTTGCTTTGATGGAGAGGATGGACAGTTGACTTTTCACTGTGGTATCTTCTCAGACAAAACCCCTTTGTTCAGGGGAGAGGAGTTATCTATGAGTTAAAGATTATCAACTCCTGATCCGTCACGTAGAAAAACTTCCTCATGATTCCTGAACAGGACATTTTTATTTAAGCCTAAAACTAAACAGTCATTAGTCAATAACCTCATGCCAGGCCTAGATTTTGAAAAACATGAAATGTTTCTTAATCCAGAGAGATCACCTTGCTCTGTTTTAGGTAAGAAAAAAAAAATCCCAAAGCAACACATTCTTTGAAGGCCTATTCATCTTCATTTATACTTTTTCTGTCAAAGGATACCAGACACAAGGAAATTACTTTTTGATCTAAAATGGCAGTTTCTGTCTCCTACAACAGACACATGACAGGAGAGAACATGTTGGTAATGTTGGTGTCAGAATAGCATAAAGTAGCTGGGAAAACTGAAGAGACTAATTTCTGTCTTTTGTGGAATTCTGTAACTTAATTTGATAAAACTCATATTAAACTCCCTTTTGCCTTTCCTCTTTTGCACAGCAAGAATATCTGTAAAATAAGCAAATTCACAATCTCTAAGCACAAAAAATGTTGCCAGCCAAGGCAATGCTATCATAGAAGTATGATGGAAAGAACCACACAGTGACAACATTTAAGAATACTTACTTCCAACCATTCTCCTACAGTGCTTGAGTAGATGTTGTAAAACTCTCCATGTAACCAATTTCATGGTCCAAGTGGAATGAAATGCAATGTATATTAAGCAGACATTACGAGAAGGGAGAAGGAATGAGATTTGTAATATTTTCAGCTGTAACCCTGTAAAATGTGATGGTCTAAATACAGCCTCTGGGCAAGAGAAATCATTGCATCCACACTAGCCCTAAAAGAAGCAGTGGGTGGAAGGATAAATGCATCCTGCAAGATGCTCTCATTACTTAGCTGGCAAAGGGGGTTCTGAAACTGTTCCCTAACCACCCCAACTTGCACTACTATAGGCAAGAGAGCTGCAATCATTCACTTGTTGCTGAAGACAGAATGTAACTTACGACCCCTCAAAATAAAATTTTCCTATGTATTCAAAATATCCAATTACTTTGCTTGAGATTGCAAAGACCCAAATCAAATATTCATCAAATTTTATACAAAACCTGTATCTTCAGTACTTCAAGCACAATAATTTTTTCTAGGTTTCACTTCTGTGTTACAGAGTTCTTCTCTGTGCTGGTTTTGACTGGGATAGTTACACCTGATGTTCTGACCATGAGAAGCAGTGAATGAATTGTTTTGTTTTGTTTGTGTATGTAAGACTTTTGTTTTACCTATTAAATGATCTTTATCCAACCCACAAGTTTTCTCAGCTTTACTCTTCTAATTCTTTCCTCCATCCCACTGAAGGAAAGTGAGTGAGTGGCTGTGTGAGGATCAGTTTATGTCTGGGCTTAAACCATGACATCCTTTAATTGTTTAAAAATACAAACATGCACATAGTGAAATGTTGCTATTTTTATGTAATTAATAAGGATTTTTTTTTTCTCAGACAAAAGCTCACTGATCCCCTCTAGCCTTATCACAGTAAAAAGCAATAAGACACCATGTTTAACATCAGAAATTCACACCTGAATCACAGAAAGTCACAGTAACCACGGAAACCGAACTGTGGCATGGACAGGTTTCCATTAAAGCATGGATGGGAGGAGAATTAATATGATTGTTGTAGGATACTGGCTTTTGAACAATAGCAGTTCATTGTAACTTCTTTTGCTTTTGACAGTAAGGAAGGATGTTGTGTCGACAGCGAAGCATTCAAAGAGAAGAATTTTGGTGAGGCCCATACAGAGTTTCTAAATGGATGGGATTTTCTATAGGTGAAAATGCCTTTGTCACAGACCATGGTGGATGATGTTCTTGCCTGACAGATGTGTGGGGATGATGCTCACAGCAGAGTCCCCTGCTAACAGACACAGGAGCTGGGCTGTACATTGCCACCATGAGCCATTTTCCTTCCTCTATGTAACCTTCAGCTGTGACTGAATCATGAGAATATATTCAAGATGTTCTTGGCAGCCACTTCTACATCTGGAAATGCAGGGAAGGATGAAACCCTGCTCTGACAGCAGTTTCAAGAGCATTGTCCACAGCTAGTGATGCTCTCCTGTGGCAGACATGCACCCAGGCAACAATGCTGGCAGGAACCTGACAACCAGAAAAACAAGACTGGGAAAAACAATGCATATTGCCTGAATATTATTTCATCCTCCTCTTGGTGAACAAAATGCATTCTCCTGCAGTGATCTGCTGATGCTGGGATGGGGAGACAGACCCCTCCCAGCAGTTTCTTCCTCTTCAAGGGCTGACACAGGTCCACATCTGCTCTCCTGCCACCACAGGCTGCCTACCAACCATTTCACACCTCCCAGTCATCAGCTTGTGGAGGGGACCTGACCTGGGCACCATGGCCTTGTGAACTGCTGGGGGTCAGCAGCAGCATTTTGCCAGTCCCTGTCTGGCAGGACTCAGAGCTACTGGTGTGGTTCCTGGCAATATGGAGAACTCCAGCAAGGATTACCCTACACAGTGGCATTTGTGCTGCCTCACATCAAGATCCAGGAGCAGAGCTTCTCCTCTAAGCCTGTTGTCTGTGACTGTGAAAAGAAAGAACACACCTGGCGAGTGACACATCCTGCACAGCTCAGGCACCCATCCCAGCATGGCAAACTCCTTGGAGGTACAGACCTTCACTCCCTCCATTACTGGTGAGGAAGCCTAGAAGACCAGTTTATACTACATTAACTTTCTGAAAGCAAGGCCTGGTGGGATGCTTTGGGCCTTAGCTTTCTACTGAGCAAAATATCAGCTGTTTAATTCCCACTGAAATACATAGCATTTACAGGACTATATAGAGGGCTCCCACAGCCCTTGCATTACATCTGCCCTTCTGGGACCTTTACTTGCAGAAAACTGCTTTTTGAGTGAGGCTGGTCAGTTTGCTGGTCTGAGGAAGTCATCAATCTATAAAACTTTCCAAAGAGTAAAATATATATAATGAAGCCTTTCTGATTTGTATTCTTCTTTATTAGATGAGAGAACAGCAGCTGTATGACTACCTGACTGTAATATTTATATCACCTCAGAGGAGAGTAGAAGATAAAATAGATTTTCCTCTACAAACACCTGAACATTTAAATTTTCAGAATTAAAATTTTCCAAAGATGCTAAGTATTTATGTCAACATTAAAATAGAGAAAGAAGTACATGGCAAGGTTTGGACAGGGCATAGAACAAAAGGAGCTTAGAATATCTTTTTTTTTTAATTAGCAACTTTTTTAAAATGTGGAACTAGAGAGGGCAGAAGGAATTAGAGAAGAATGGCAGAAATCCTTAAAAAGGAAGCCATGAACCTCCAGTCCTCTGAAGCTCCAGTCCCAGTGTGGGCCTTTAATTGCTATGTGAAAGCAAGTGATATTAATTGAATAGAGTTAATGAGAAAGAGTTAACGAGAAGCAAACACTGAGTGTAAGTCAGCCCAAAATGAATTAGTTATTTGGAATTATAAATTGATCAAAAAGAAATTTTCTGTAATGTTTGACTAATTTTTTTAACTGGAGTAAATCAAAACTTTCCTTGGGAAGGCAGATTCTTAGTATGCCCTTCCCTATTCAACTGAGGTTTTTGTAAGAATAACAAGACCCAAACTTTGAAAAAGCTCTTTAGACATAAGAAAGATTTGTTCACTTCCAATGCAGAAATACATCTAAATTGCTTATTTTTATCTTTCTGTGTTTTAAAAGCAGTGAGGAGAGGCAAAAAGCCTTTTTCTCTCCCATGCAGAAGGATAACAATGTATTCTTTCCTTCCAACACCCCTTGGAATAATTTGTAGAGGAAATTACAGGAAAAAGTCTCTGAAGATTTAGATTCAGTATTCTCCCAATTTCCAACAACAAAACCTTGGAAGTTTCCAGGTATTTTTACCAAGTTGTTAATTTTTATATCAAAGTGTCCTAAAAGTAAAGTAACAGCTGTGTAATTTGCTGTAGAAAAGGTTTTAAATCTGAATTAGTTACCTTTTTCCTTTATTTCTCTTGTCTGTCAGCTACACCAACAAAAGCTAACAACTGATCAGAGATGCTAAATCCCTGCAAGCACTTGGGTTACCTTTCTAGCCTTCCATCAGGCTTTGTGATGAAGTGTATTCATCCAGAAACTCCTGGTTGTAGATTATTGAGCTGAAACCATTAGACTGGTGTGTCTCTAGGAGAATTCAGTGTAGGTATCCATTCACCCAGGCTACACATTAACCCTCAGTTTATTTTCTTTTCAAGGTTCACATAAAAAACTGCATCTCACACTTCTAGACGTGTGTGTGTGACAAAAGCAAACTCACTAAGAATCGAAACTATAGTATCCTTATAATGAAGTCCTGGGCTGATGCAATGGCTCATTTTGGCACAGCTTTTATTGTCTCCATGTTGATTTGAGCAAACTATAATGAATTGAACTTTGGAAGAGAAAAACCAAAATTTTTTCCGAAATAAAAATTGTATTCAGAGTCTACAAGACAGTTACAGGAATCAGAGGACCAGCAGCTCTGGTGTGGGTAGCAATATCTCTCACACTTAGGAAGCAAAGGAGTCTTCTGGAAGCAAGTGCCCTTCAGTGTCACTCCAATCACCCAGCTAAATGGAGAGAGCTCTGAAAATTACTGAAAAGGTTAAAAAACTAGATCTGCAATAACAACCTTATGTGGTAGTTTGAAATGTGTGTGTTCATCTGTTTTCTGCTGCCACACAGATAACAAGAGCTGCAGACAAGTGTTTCCTACTCATCATGGAATGCCACTGCCCTGGCACGGAGGGCAGCCTGGTGGCTCAGAGCACAGCCAAGCAGCCAGGAGCCTGCAGACTCAGAGCCTAATTCCTACCACAGGGAGCCAAAGACACAATCTAATCCAGAGGATTTACTTCCAGATTCCTGTATGTTCAAGTGGTAAATGTAGTTTCAGGTTTACCAAATAGGCATCAGAATTATGAATGCCACAGTTGAGCTCATGTAATCAGGCTGAATATAGCTTAATGCAATGATTACTTTCCTAGAGATTTCAATGACTGCCTTCACAGTCCTCCCATAACATCTGGAATTACACTAGGAAGCATTGAACAAGTTGGAATCACTTTCAAAGGGCCACTAAGACCTCAAGTAGAAGCAGCCATACATTAGTTAACAGATTTTCTTACTAAACAGGACCATATAGGAACTCTCAGGTAGCACAGAAGCACAGACTGAATTAAAACCCAAACCCAAACACAACTGAGATTCCTTCGAGTAAGTATCTACCCTTACAACTCCTCCTATATGGAGGATGTAGAGTTTAGTCCAGGTTTTAACCTGGAGAACAACAGGGGAGACAGCTTGAGGAGATGCCTGCGAGTGATAGGGTTTTCCCTGATAAACATACACTATGCAAAATTGTGCTTCTTCTAGTCAAGGAAAAATGCAGATTTTCATCCCATGATTACTTAGAATTGTGAACCTACTCTTTTTTCTCACAAAACATCCCATTAACCTGGAGAGTGCTACTTACATATCTGCAAGGCTTACTAATGGGAGTAAAAGTTGCTAGATTAGGCTGTGTGTTTGTAGTGTGAACTTTATTTTAGTTGCGTGGGAGCAGAGTCCTGAGATTGCACAGAAACATGTTGGGTGTGAAACACTGAGGAAAGAGCATCTGCTGAGCTCTGTGAAAATAAGGGAGAGAGAGAGCAGATGAATGGGCAGAATGATAAAATAGTCTCATAACAAGCCCCAGATATTTGACTATTTATTTTGAATTATTCTAGTTTTGATAGCCCCCAAAGAGCACTTTAAAGTGCTTAATTTGCTTTGCTCCATTGATTTTAATTAATCTTGCCCTAGGCTTTCAAACTTGATGAGCATGGAGAACTTAGGAAAAAAAAATAGCCTACTTTCTCACTGTATAAAATTTCTTAACTGCCTTAAATCACGGGCAACTGCAGTGCAGCCCTGGACATGTGCACTTGTCATGCCCTGGGCACTACCCTTGTAGGGGTAATACCTTCAAGGGCTGAACTCAAAGCAGAAGAGAATTATCTGCTGCTGAAGCCTTCTGGATGGATGGAGCTGATCCAGGTCCTTTCCCTCCAGCCAAGGAGCCATCAGATACCTGCCTGCAGAACGAGTAGGTCTTTCCATAGTCAGGGATCCACAGTGGCCCAGAGTTGCACAGACATCACACTTTTGTATTGTGAAAGGCTCCTGCCAGCACACAGCAAATGAGCTTTTGCACTCCACAGGAGGAGCTGCCTTGGCTTTAGGAAGGAAGGACGATTGACAAATGAAAAATTACAGGATCCTCTATCCTCCCTGGAACAACTGACCCAAGGCAGCCCCTTCAGTGAGACATCTCCTGGGGTCTTTTAAAAGGATCAATAATAACTGATGACTGCAGCGTAGGCAGAGTGGCACTGGCATCAAATCCATCTAATGAAGGTGAATTTGACCACTGTCAAGCAGTTGAGTGGTATCTAACCAGGTGTTAAGCACCTATGTAATGCAAAAATCTTGTTCCAGAGTTACTAAAATTGAGATTTAAGAGATATTTTCTTTCAGCAACTTCCATTAAAGTCAGAAATCCCAGAAAGACAGGGACCTTCTGTCTGACAGCACAGCACTACCACCATGCATGGGATGTGTGATGGGATCAGAGACTGAAGTGATGATGTGCCATTTTCATGCTTTCCCAACCAAGCAGAGACACCATCAATCAGGTGACCAATCTGCCATCACTTCTGCCAAACTCTAGTTGTGGACGTGTCATCTCTTTTTGGTTCAGCTGACACCAGCAACCCCCACAAAAGCCCCAATCCCTCAGCATCCCCCTGTTGAGAAGGGCTGCTGAGACCTGGGGGGAATGCAGGACTATCACGTTTTGGGCAGCACCATGGGAGGAAGGGATGCTCTGGCAGGACCAGGCTGTGGCAAGGGGCCCCAGTGCATCATGCAGGGGGATAATAAGGTCAGCCCTCAAGTGGGATTTAACTTGTCCTCCTAAAGGGCAAAACACTGACCAGCGTGGATTAATCAGTGGTTAAACTATTACCCAGAAGCTGTAATTTAACATTTGTGACTTCTCTAATTACTTGTGTCTTGTTCTGCATCTTGCCTTTCTGGGAAAGGTTATTAGAAGGTTGTATGTTTTAGATAACAATTACTTAAATCTCCTGCCTATGAATAACCAACCTCAGATTTTTTGTCTGTAATTCTGAGTGTGCCTATCTGTGTCCTAAAAAAGAGAGGAAAAACAATTTGCTTTAGCAAAGGAAGGTATTGATAATGTATATCCACAAGAGACTTACAAAGAAATCCACAAATAAAGTAATTCATTAAGAACATTAATCAGTTTTGGACTATCTCACACTGTAGCAATCAATTATTTTAATTAAAAGGAACCATGCATTCTCTCCCTGTCTTTTACCTTAGCCCATCTTTGCAACACAGCTGATCAAAGACATCAGATTTCAAAGATGCTGAGTACAGTTTCTATAATCTCCATTAAAGAATTTCATGAAGCAACAATATCCTCTGTATTGAAGTGCCTGCCTTCTTATGGAAGCTTTTGCTTTTGCTCAGGAGCAAATGATCAGATAATTGTTCAGCAGCTCCAAATGCCCGTGCTCTGTGTAAGCGAGGAGAGCGGTCCCAGCTCTCCACCTCACAACGAGGTGTACGGGCTCACCCTTGTTTCTCTGGGGCAATCCTGGTTTTCCACACACACCCAGACAGGCATCACCACTCAGAGCTGTCCCTCCTGCGTCTTCCCAGAGAGATGGACCTCACAGAGGTCTCCATCCTGCCCAGTACCTTTTCTTCAACAGCTGCCAAGAGGAGACAGCACAGAAAGAAAGGAATGACTGCATAGGGGAAGTACAAAGGGATATTTCCCCACTCTGCAGGGTGTCACAGACTTCTCGAGGCAGAGGCAGTGTCTATTGACCAGAATGGATTTTTAAGGCAATGCAATTCTTCATTGCATTTTGAATCTTGTAAAAAGCTGGGATAAATTCTTTCTTTTTAATATCAGCTGCTTTGTTCTCCAATTTTCAGAGCAATCTAACACTAAAAATTATGGGAAAGAATGAAATATTTTGTCTCATAACAGGCAAGGAAACGGTTTTGTTCCACTCATCAATGTGTTGCAGTCTTCTAAGATCAGAGAGCGCTGCTACTTCCCTTTTAGGAGCACAAGGAAGAATGAAGGGGGAAAAAAAAAGAAAATGCGTTTATAAAGTAGCTGTATCTTTCCTTAAGCTAAGTTGATTCTGCTGCTTATCAGATATCTGCCTCTGCTGATCAGCATGAAGTTTCAAAGGATGTCTGGCTTCAATGATATCTAATGTTGAGTTAATTTAAGATAGAGAAAGACAAGGGTATAATAGGGAGAATCAGTCAACAAGAAAGGCATAAGTCAAATGTTGTAGCAGGGAAGATTTTTCAGCTGTCCTTTTCTAGAATAAGAGAAACAAAAGGCAAATGGATCGGTCAGAACTATGATTCTTGCACTGCTTAAACTGCTGCTCAGAGAAAGGGACTCAGAGAGATAATTTCATTTTTCACCACCCTACGAGATAGCAAATGGAAACACAAGCAGCTGACACAGTTCAGCAGCAGGTTCAAAAAGCCACTGGCAGGGTTCTATTTGAGAAGATAAGTAAATCATGGCATGAAAGATAAGCAGTGATGTGGCCTGTAAACACTGTGGGAATAGATGGATCAGCAAAGGGTCGCTTGTCTCTGGACAGAAAGTTGCACTTGAGCATGAAGTTACTGACTGAAACTAGGGTGTTAATTATTATATTTATATATGATCTGAGAAAAACAGGGTATAGACAAATAGAAAAAAAATATTTACATTAATCAAAACTAGAAAAAACCAGGAGGATCTCCTCAAGAGAATCCTGCTGAAACACTGTGAGAGCTGGCAAAGAGGCGAATGTGAGGGAAGTGGTTTGAATGACCCCTCTGCATTACTAGTATGGAAATGCAATGCAACCACAAAAGCCCTGCATCCATGCTCACTATGAACTTCTGCTTGCAGAAACAGTCAAAACACCAGGATGCAAATGGAACAGGACAGAAAATCCTTAACTCATAAGGTCCCAAAGTAAACAAAATGCTCACCCTTGCTTTCAACAGTATGTCTGTTCTGAGCTTCATATCTCAAGAAAACAGAGTTTAACTAGAGAGAAAGGGATAGTGCAAATATTAATGGATATAGCACAATAAAGGCAGAAAATAAGTCTTGCTTTAGAGACTGTGACTCTTTAGAGAATAAGTGAACAAAAGCAGATATACCAAAGAAAATTGTTCTTTACCCTGCTATAAATCAAAAGGAAAGTAACATTTGAAGTATTTAGAAATCAGCACTTACCTAGATCTGAGGAAATGCCGTCTTTTTAATTAGAAAACAAAAAGGTAAATAGCCTATGGATATCCTTATTTCAAGGTATCAAGTAATAAAGAGCCTTACAGAGTAAACAAGAGGATCAATCACCTATAGTACTAGCAACACTCACTGACATGAAATAAAATTAATAGGAAAATAAACTTCTATCTGTTTTTTTAAGCTAGCCATCAGCTTGACCACTGTAAGATTTTTACAGTTTCTGTGGCTTCCTGGAATTTACACAACGAAGAGGGCTATGTTGGAAAGACAACTGAACAAGCAGAGACCTGTGCTCCTGCTGCATAGAGCAGCACTCCCTGGACTTCACTGGCTTTGATGTAGGTGCAGCCCAGCCACAACAGTGCTGTGCTTTGTAGAAGTGAAAGAGTGCAAGTGTGGCTTCATACAGCCCCACTGGATGTGGCTGCAAGCACTGCAGACCACCAAACACTACTGCTCTGCCACACCTGCACACTGACTGCTGTGCTGCACCTCACCGCAGACACGCTCACGGGTACCTGCCACACTGGGTTATGAGGAAATAAGAACCAGCCTTATTTCATGTGATTCTTCCTGTGATTCCAAGTAGAAATCAACACTGTGTTGATAGTAATCCTACCTCTGGACACAGACAGCAGTCAGTCTATTGAGGACACAATCAGAACCAGCTCACTTCCCTCACTCCGCTCTGCTATTTTGTCCCTTTACACTTTATTTTCCTAATCAAAAACAAGCAGCAATCCTCACTGCTGCAATCCTCACTGTAACACACCCAAAATATTTTACAATTTCATTCTGTGTTCTTAAAATTCACTAACTTCAAATGATCACATTGATTGGGGCTTCCTCCAAGTGAATGACATAGCATTTGCAGACTTCAGAAACAAGCTCATCTCTGAACAAGAGAGAGATTTGTTAAATGGGAATTCAAGTAAAACATATAATTACTGTAAGAGCAGAGACGATGAAGACTGACAGCTGTTTTGTTGTTTTGATGGAAATACCTGGTGGATGACATGAAAAATTGTTTTGGACCACTGTACTGGCTTGAGAATGGGTGACATATTGGGAGTGAGCTCTTACTTTTAATGCATTATTTATTTTAAAAGAAACATGATCACCAATTTTTATTCAAATAGACTTGAGACACTGTTGCTCTATGGAAATAGCCAGGGTTGCTTAAAGGGACTTTGCACAAAATGTACCACTCTTTAATATTTATGAGACTTTTCCCAAGTTTGCTAAAGTTCAAGTGTACATCTCTTTTTATTGCACGAGTCATAATATTTACTGTTAGTTAAAAATAATTTATTCCCACTAATACTAATGTGAGCAAATAATTCTAAAACCATCCAGCCAGGAAAATCTGAGTGCAAAATAGCCAGCTTGTCCCATTCAGATATCTGGTCCATTGATACTCCTGGCACTGCAGGAAACATAGGTAAAAGCTTCCTCAGTGCATTAAAACCATTTATTGAAGGTAACTCTGCTTGAATGTTTGAACCCAGGAAATCTCTGAGAGCCTCGCTTTTCAGTTCTCAGTTCTACTGTTTCTTTGTTTGCAAATGCAATAATTACTAGAACTGATAATAGAAGAACAGTCGGCAGACCTTGAAAAATAATGTATTTTATGGGTCAAGCCTACCCACTGGCATTTTATGGCCAGAGTGTAACTGGAGCTCTGCAACAAAAATAATAGCACAGGTACAGTTCCTACCATAAAAATCACCCTTTTCCCAGTATACTTCTATAATAACTTCTCTCTTTCTCCCTCTCCCCACACACCATTTTTGTGATGGCAGTTAGCCAAAGGCATGCAAGAATGAATTGCACTGTTGTGGCATTTAAATTACATCAATACTGAAATGCAGAATAGAGTCCTTTTCTATTTTATCTCTAAATTGAATGCTTTCACAGAGAGGCACTGTTATCTGCATTACAATTTGAGAGCTACATTAGTAAATCTTGAATGCTCTGAATTAGAGTATTCAACTTTTGAGATGGATGGTTGGGCTCAACACAAAAAATGTATTAAGCTGAAGATATGGCTTCATTTGGAGTGAACGTGTATTTTGAAGAATATATGGGATTCAGAAACCAAGCCTAAATTTCTGGGCAGTCTGCATCCAGATGAATGTTACTCCCTTTTTAAAGTAAATATTTTTAGATTTTCCTATTAAAAACTATGCCTTCAAAATGATTCTCTGTCCGATGGGGAAATTATGCAAATTCCCACTTTCACACAATCATTGGAGCAGTCTGGAAATGCTGCCTGTGAGTGAAGAAGGTTCCTGTCCCTTTTATGGCACATTGCAAGCACACTAGTAATGCTGCAAGTATCTTGACAGGTCCTGCAGCTGCTAGACAGTTGTAAGGGTCTGAAGAAACGAATTAAATATCTGGGCACATTTCTGAGGTTTTATCATTAGGACTTCAGTGCCCCACAGTCACCTGAAGACCCTTTTGGCCTTTAACCAATCTGCAAGTTTTTAGGTTTCTGAGATGCCACAGCTGCCAGGTGCACCTCTGGGATATGCCTGGAAGTGCTGTCTGTGCTTACCACTCTCCAGGGCGGGTGCAGAAATGAAAAAAATCCCTCTCTTTCACTGAAAAAAACCCACACAGAGCAAACAAGTGCTTTTAAAGTCTATGTTTGTGGAATATTGACAAATAACATGATGATCAAATTGAGTGCTTATCTTGTGATAAGTCAAATGTATTCTGAAGCGTAGTCTGTGTTTTCTTTTTACGTGCATAGGTGAAATTTGCTGACAAATATCCAAAGTGCAGCTGCTTCCCATTAAAAAAAAGCACAGAAAGACTATTTGCTTCACTTGAGCTCAAATGATTATTGCTATGAACTAACTGGGAGTGCAAAAGAAAAATATTCCCACAATTGAAAAAATGAGGTCAGAAATAGTTATACAAAAAAAAAGTTCTTTGCCACTAAAAATTGTTAATTTGTGAAACTGACATAAGTTATCTTAATGGAGTAAAACGTGCCCTCAGTACCAGTATTATTTGATAATGCTGACCCAGAAAATCATCTGTGAAAAGCAAGGTCCTTCGTTCAAAGAAGCTTGAAAAAGATGGAAGGACTTAGGGGAGAAAAACTGAGATGGGCTATGCTTGCAACATCATAACAAGGCAGATTTGAGAAGAACCCCAGAGATCTCTGGCCATGGCTGGAGATGGATCAAAAGCACTTGCAGCACAAGGAGTACGCTTTATGCAGGCAAAGGAAGGTCAGGGTTGAGGCTGGAGTTCCACCTGTCCCAGGGAGAAGTGTGACCTGGTACTCAGCTGGAGACCACCAGCTCTGCCACCTGAACCCAGACAGAAGCTGCAAGGACTCTTCTCAGTATTTTTAGCCATTTTCCTCAGATACCATGTGCCAGCACCTGATCTTCCTCTCTTGGTAGCTCCTTGTACCAGAGGAGCCATGCTGGCTTTGGTGACATGGATGTGCTCCAACACCATGGCTGGGGAAGGAAAGGCCTCCAGCCCCCAGCACCACAGTTCAAAACCAGCCTGCAGCTCACCCTGGCCCCACCCCAAGAAATTAGATTATTTTTGCTAGTGCACAAAATAGTGTTACATGTTGAAGTGCAGAACATCCCTTTTCTTTCCCTTTTGACTTAAAAAACCCTGGAAGGGTTCACATCTGCATTTCAGTTTAATGAAGAACCTTTCTTTTATTGAATTCTGTCTGCTGGTGATGCCCATTAGGGAACCTGCTAGAGGTTTCAGGTGAAGCCTTGATCCCTTTGGTCTTGAGTCCAGGGGATGAGGAACAGGTCACATTACTTTGATCTGAAGGAGACGATATGGGATCACATTCATATGCTTCTTGATCTTCCTGTAACCAGAAACCTTGCTCGTAATTTTTGTGCAATATCAGATATAGATTTCCTTCCTCAAACAAATCTATGGAGCCATCTCCTAGGAGAAAGGAATGGCCCCTGCCAGGGCAGGGGTTGCAAATTTTTCAGTTTCTCAAAGACCTCCTGCCTCACCTCTCCTCCACCAGACAGCAGATAAAAAGCAGGATTTTCAGATGCTCACACCAGAGAGTCACTCAGGAGCCAGAAGGAGAGAGTGCTTTTCTGATAGGCTTGCACACTCCTTTTCTGTAAGTCTACTGTATACAGAAAGAAAAGTTTTAATGCATCACTGGTATAACTGAGCATGTGATACCACCCATGAAGGATCTGCCAGAAACTCTTGTGTTTCTCTCTCTCTTCCTGACAGATGCTCTTCAGCTGTGACATTTCTAGTCCAAAGTGGACCTGATAGTGTTGTTTGTGAAAGCATATGGAGGATGTGATGCATCATTATTTATTTATTATTTATTTATTATTTAATTGCTATTTAATTATTTATTTATTATTTAAGATTTATTAGAAACTAATTCTTCACTAGGAGAGTGATGCTACACTCGAACAAGTTGCCCAGAGAATTTGTTCAATTCTGTGGAGTGTTCAAGGCCAGATTGGATGTAACATGAGTAACGTGGTCTAGTGGAAGGTGTCCCTTCCCACAGCAGGGAGTGGGAACTTTAAGATTCCTTCCAAACCATTCTCTGATTCTGTTTGACCCAATCCATTGCCATTATGCTGCTGATGCTGTCTGAGTCCGTTCCTGCAGGAAGCTGAAGTGATATTTATCTACTTGTGCAGCAGATAAATTTCATCTAGGGTAAAGCACTGACCCTCTTAGCACCTGGATGCCTTCCTGCAGGAGTCTGCTCTTGCACACCTCTATAACTGGTGGGATAATCTTTATCTGGCTACTAAAATCTGGAGGCAGGCATTAAGCCTGACCAGATGTCAGCTGGTTTGTTACCCTTTGTTCCCCTCAGAGTCCCTGGAGAGAGAGCAAGGCAGGCACTGGGGGAATTGTTCTGAAACCCTCTGATTGCAAAGAATGAGGCCAGGGGCTTCTAGGGCAGCTGCAGGTCTTTAAGGAATAATTTCACCGCACTTCATGCTGTATCTTAAAGGATATATTTTATTATATGATCCTTAAACACAGGGACATCCCTCCTGTTTATTTGGAGCACATGGTGTTGAAGGACCTACTGAGGGCTTTGGGCTTTTCTCCTCACTGCATTATGCTGTTCTGGTTCCCTGTGTGTGGGGGATCATTCCCCACGTGATGTGGAGCTCAGCTGGAAATCAGCTTGATTTTATCCATTAATTTTGCCTCTTCCCTGTGCTCCAGTTTTCAAAGTATTTGCTTCAGAAATAATTTAAGTAACTACCATCTCAGCCTTCAAAGCAGCTTTGTCTTCTCTGCCTTACATTAGATATGCCTGAAAAGCTTGAGAAAGTGTGTTTCAAGACACCATTTCCCCCCAGCTACCTTCTCCTGCACTGGATCCCACCAGTCAGCTGGATTTGTATCTCTGCTCACTAAAGGTACCAGGTCACGGTGTGAAATACAGGTGGTCCGGGGTTCTCTGCCCACTGGTGATGATGCTCCCAGGTGTGGCAGATGACAGAATCACACCAATTTCCATGCACAGATCCAAGGCATGGCTGCACCTGGTATCTGTTGTGCTGTGGACACGGGAGAGGAACAGTTTCCAAGAAGGACGGGATGAGTAAAGGGGAGCCACAAAATTCTCCAGAAGAGCACATCGTATGGGTGTGAAGAAAGAGCCCTCCTTTTGGCTTTGCCTGGTTCCCTGTGTTGCATGCACAGCAGGGGGCCAAAAAATGGATGGAAAATCTCCTCCTACAGAAAGCACAATACTTGGATACAGGCAGACCCAAGACTGAAGCAGTTCTGTGTTCTGGGACTGTTAATGCATGGAGTGATTCACTCTCATTTGGTACAAGAGCACAGGTCGGCATGAGATTGGTGTGGGGCTAAACACAGTTTATGAACCTCTAACTGAAATTTTCAGAATACCAGTATCTTTTAGGGTTCCAGCAACTAGACAGCAATAGCAAAGATCTGAAATTGTATTCAAAAGCATGCAAACAGACAGATACAACAGAGCAGAGAAATGTAGCAATGTGAATAGGTGAAAATGAAGTTTGACTAGTAAGGAAGTACCATGGTCTGGAGAGGTAACAAGTCAGCAGAATGTAAAGGTGAGGTCTAAAGATGAAAGTGATGGCATCATGTGTAATGAAAGCCAATCAAGCTCCAGGAAAATTTATTATATTTCTTGTGATCCATCTCACCAAAACACATAATAATTGTAGCAACTGGTTTACCCAAGACCTGTTTTCTTCCTCCTCTTAACAGTCCCCTTCTGAAGCCAACAAACTTTCTTGGATTTCTGGAGAGCACAATTTCCTTCTAAATTGATAAATTATAGAGCACAGTATCCTGCTTTTTAAACAGTACTGATGAAATGCTTTCAACTCCACAAAATACATATCCTCCTTTTGAATGGATTCTGTCAAATGTGAATCTGTTTTAATTGGTTATTGCTAAAGGAAGTGATGTATATAAAATTAAGAACTTCGTCTCCACCTCAGGCATCACTCTGCCGTGGTTCCTATAAAAATACTCAAGCCTGCACTTGGCTTTGTACTCTGGCAGCTAGATATCCCTGCTAGGTTGGTTCAAGCTCAGGTGTGTCCCAAAGGGCTCCATCTGCAGCTGGGACAATGGCAGCAATGGACCTGAAAAAGCCAAGATGTTCCAGAAGAACTTATGTAATTTATTTAATTTTGTCTCTTTTCTTCTGAAAATAGAAAAGTACCACGTTGCTTCGGAGCTTGATGAAAACACAAATGCTTATTTACATATCCTACAGAAACATTTTGTTACAAACAGGTGTTTTCTTCATGTGTTACTTTGATTTCACATTAAATCTCTTTTTTTTTTTTGTGTAGGAAATCAGAAAGACAGAACTTTTTCTTTCCAGTTCAGCTGACATTTTACAATTCAGGGTTGAGAAAACAAGAAGACAGTAAAATGTATTCATATTTAAGTATCAGAAGATATCCCTCTTTGATCTTATTTTGGCTTGGATCAGGAACACCCAACAGGCTAATGACACCAGTGGTATTTATAAAGCTGGAGTACCAGAGAGACTTTTGCCTTCAGCACTTCTCCCTGCTGCTATAAAATTTATGAGCATTATATGCTACCTGGACCAGAAGGTCTCTGCTCTTGTAGCGTTTATGAGCTTTGCAGGAGAGCCAGGGAGTGAGGAACTCTGAAATCTAACAGAAATTATTGAAATTCCAGAGACATAGACTGAGAAATTTGCAATTCTTATAACCTTTTTTTGCATAGGAAATAGATTTCCATCAATTGGGATGTATAGGGGCATTCCTATGGGAGTGCCTAACTGAAATTAGCCCAACAATCTCACTCTAAAATAGTAAAAGGCTCAAGTCTAAGCTAAAATAACAAACTCTAGTTATTAGGTGTAGCTAGCTTTGAGATAAGACTTCTGTTGCTTTTCCTCCAGCTATTAATAGCAACAGAGAAACATGAAGGTTTATGTTGTTTTTTTTCCAAAGATTGAAAACTCTGGTATATGCTAGGGATTGTAAATGTTGAAAACTGCTGTAGAGTAGCCCTGAGGTTCCTCTGCAGCTTCTGTGACTCTGAGAAAAATTTACAATTATTAATTTAATTTTCATGTGTGTTTAGGTAGATTTGTCATGACAAAAATAATAAAAAAAACCCTACAATCTTAAGTGGGAAAGATTTTTGCCCTTTTGCATCAAGTCTGACAAAGCAGTCATAAGGAGAACCTTAAAAAAGTGACACAGTTCAGTTTAACCCTTCATATGCCACATGCTTTTGTGTCCCAGACAGCACTGAAGTAATGGCAGACAAAATCCTGAAACACACTCCAACTGTGAAACCTGTAAAGTGAATGATATCCAGGGGAGAGAAATAAATTAAAATCCAAACTGCTTCTTGGTTTACTGCAAGCAGACTCTTGAAGAAAATCCAAACCTTATTCTGAGTATGCTCTTTAATTTTTTTTAAATATCCAAACTAATTTTGTAAACTGAATTGAGTATTACATTGAGCCTCCCATGTGATGCAGGGGAAGAAAGGTTTTGACTACCTTAGGGAGGAGAAATCTTCAGATGAATAAAGTTGTACCTCCTCAATTAGGAGCTGTGTGACTGCTGGGGCAGTTGGGCCCAGACTACGAAAACAAACACCATGCAGCAAGGAAAACTAACCTTAAAGCAAAGCTTATGAGCTGCAATCTCATCTTCCCCGATGTCGAGGAATGAAAGCAGGACTGAGAACATGTCTAGCAGGTGAACTGAGGTGCTAATTGTACAAGAAAGCAGCGGATTCACAGGAGGGAGAAGCACCTTCAAAGTCCTCAGCCTGGAAAAGGGTGGCGGGTCAGAGACATGAAGGAAGGGAAAGCTTGAGTGAAGTGCTGCCTCCTGTAACTCATCTCTGTGTTAAAAATGTTCCTAGAGGTATGTCCTCCAAAGGGTCTGTCTGCAAATCACTCAGGAAAACTGGCTGGGTCTCCACCAGCCCCAGCAGCAGCCTCTGGAGGAGGAAGCACAGTTTGGTTCACCCAGGGCTTCACAGCTCTGGCCTGGGGGGCCTGGTAAAATGTGCCGTAACTTCTACATCTTGAGTGATCTCAACTACCTTGTTTATATACTTTCAGCTTCCAGCAGATCTGGAAAATACTCATTCTGGAGACCAGCTCCTGGTTATTCTCATATCACTCTGGACTGCACTGAAAAGCACATTTTTACGGACACTCAGCTTTTGTACCTATTATCCAGTTTTAGTCATGTTGGACAATAGAGCAAAAGTCTTGGGGAGAATCAGGATCTTTCAGACTCCACAGAAAGCTGGAGGCTACACAGAGAAGACACTGTGGTTCAAATACCCACAGGCTTACCTCAGCCACGTGTGAGTCTTGAAAGAGATGTGCAGTCAAATGGTTGCCTGTAGATTGCTGTCAAACTACTCTGCAGGAAGACTGTACATACATGCAGAGACAACAGAAAATCTTACTATAATTCAGTCCTAAAGCCAATCAAGCAAGAGACATAAATCTGTAGACAACTAGGTTTTGAAAGAACAGGTGCTTGCAAAACTGTTTGTTATCTAATTAAATTTTCTATTCATTCTCTACATGTTCTTAATAATCTCCATATGCATGTTTATGATCTGCTTGAATCTACAGACCAAGACCAGTAACTCAAAACGCACGGGGTAAAGTGTTTATGTCAGTACTGCATGTTCCCCCTGATGGTGTACTGGAGACTAAACTCTAGTCAGGGTAGCCCTGCTGGCTTTTCTTCCTGTACTGCTCAAACAGGAGTTTCATCTATGAAGTGTTATAATAACTTGCATTGCTTGTTTTGGACTTGGATTTATCTGAAAGGATTCATTTATGTGAAAGCACATACCTTATTTGTGGAAAAATCCCAAAATAATAATGAAAGTAAAATTACTACTGACTTCAGAAAGTCAACATTTTTAATTGCTTCATACCAATATTCAATGATTTTACTGGCTGGCCTCTGATGCCTTCTGAAAAGGGAGAAATTAAAGGTTCCATGTTCACAAGTAAATGGTTTGTGGAGAGAAAGGAAGAATTTCAGGGAAATTAGGAGAGGTTCATTGCCAAGTCAGAAGGAAAGCCATGAAGGTATGATTTTGAACGCTGAGTGAAAGCTGAAAAGCCAAAATGTCAGATGATTCCTTTTGCAGACTGAGGAGATTAATTCCTTGTATAGGTTCATTAGGAGTAGCTGTGGTGTATGGCAATGTCTCTCCTAGTTACGAGCACCATAATCAAAACTGTTACTCATAGATGAATTTATGTTAAAAGAATGGGCATTTACCTTTCCCACAAATTTTGAAAAGCTGTCAAAAGTTATTTTATCTGTCCATTAGCTGTCATCACAGCCCAATTACATCAAATTACAGATAGTTTTTCATGGTTACATTGAAACAGAAGTCTGATGTTGAAAACAAACTGTGAATATGTAGGATGAGTACATAATGTACTGTTTCATATACAACATAAAATCTCTATTATGCGTAAGAACTTAAAATTTCTTAGGATATAACTTGAGATCTTGCTAGCTCCAATTTTCTTCCTAAGTCAAAGAATTAAAAACCGTTACATTCTCTGTCATTTAAATGGGAATTTTAAACAGCCTGAAACCAAAATATTTCATCATTAAACTATCGGCTGTACATAGCAGAATGAAAGGATTTGCTTTGGCATCATAAGACTTGCTTTGGGTTTTGGTGCAAAGCTTTATGTTTTGGATAACCTTGTCTCTCAAGACCTGAAGGTCAGATATTGTACAATATTTCTCTGTATTTCAGAGAACTATGCCTTGCTCTCCTGGAAGCATGAGAAGGCAGAATTGCTATCAATTAGGAGCCAAAATAGCTATGATTCTATAAGAAAAAAGCTTATAAAACTCAGTAGATGTCCTAAAATGTATCCATTATGCAGCTAATTTGTTTTGAATGAAAGGCACAAATAATTTTTAAAATAGAAATGCAAGATTTCGTTAGACATTCTTAATTGTATAAGTATACATATACCCTAACATGAACCTTTGCTGTTTTCTTAACCAAAATAAAGCTTTACATGAAAAAATATCTCATAGGCAAGGTGAATAATTTTCACTGAATATCTATAGCTTCTGAAAATGCCCCAAACCAAACATTAACTTCTTTCCAAGACAACTGCTTACCATCAATTATGTGTTAGATGTGCAAAGGGACACTATAGCTAAAAAGAATGCAAATGTAAAAAAGATTTTTTGTGTCCTATTCCTCTGTTAGAGATTCTAAATGTGCCTTTTGCCAATAAAGGACCTGAAAGTTGACAGAAAAGCATTAGACACAACAGAAATTCATCACTACAGAAAAGCCTGGGAAAAGGATATATGACAAATTACATGGACTAAATCTGAGCAGCCTGGAGTCCTCTCAGATCCTGTGAAAAATGAGGCATGTGGATTGACGGTACAGGTAGCAGAATGTCTCTCTCCTGAAACGTAGGCTTGATCCAGCTCTCAATCATTTTTATGTAACGGACAAGTGAGGCCAATAGTTGTGTAAAAAACTAGCATGAATGAGATAAGAATAAAGGGGAAAATGTCCTTTGGTTAATCACTGCACTTTGCAGGATGTACAGACAACCCATGTTAGCACAGCTGCCCTGGTACAACAATGCTGTGGGGTGAGATGAGATCTGGGGCTTCAGCTCCCCCTGGGCAAAGATGGGCAAAGGGAAAATGGGCACCTGCCACTGAGAGGAGCAGGGGACCCAACTCACTCCCCACAGAGGAGAGGGATGATGTCCTTACCCTGCCAGGAGAAGTTCTGCAATCACAAATGTGAAGGAGAGAAGCTCATATTTATCTGGTACAGCAAAAATCAGGCAAGGAATTGTGGAACAGCTCACTCAGGATGATACAGAAAGCATATGGCAGCAGCAGGTTTTTGGAGAAGGGCACTTTTCCCTTTAATCCCTCATTTTACTACTTGTTTTTGGCTTAAGGCAGCAGAAGTTTATTCTCTGGGAGTTTATGCTGTGAGGTCTTGTGTTGGAAAGAAACTGGAGGATGGACCAAATGGAAGGACACAGTAGTACTCTAGAGCAGCTCATGCAGAAATGCAAACTAATAAAAATGATGATGATGTTAATAATAATACGATATGTGAAATAACTACAGCTGACATATGATCTATTGATTAAAGTCTTTCGTATGACAGGATGTCAGCCAGCAGAAATAGGAAATCAATACCTCATTTAACAGCAAAGAACAACTCAACCTCCACCAGGCCAAAGAGAGATGGGGCTGCTTGAGCAGACAGTATGAATTTATTTGATCTACTTCCATGAAAAAGAAAGGTTTAATTATACTAAAGAATGTGTTTCCTTGAATCCAGCAGGGAAGAGGGAGTTGTTAGGTAGCTTATGAGCAATTAGTCAATCTAACCAAACAGCAGTGTTCATGCATTTCAGTGCATGTTTCTGTGATGTCAGGGTTTTTGGATTTGGAACCAAGGACTTCAGATTCCAGTAAACATGAATTTGAGTACATGTAACAAAGGCAGGAAAGGTAATGTTTTCAGGAACTTGCATATTAGTTACATATGTGCTGCAAAATGCAGATTCTGCCCCCAAAATTGGTTGTCTGACACTGGGACTTGAAAAGCCACAAAAAACATATCCATGAGGAGGCCCTGATGGAGGATTGTTCTTCACAATAGACATGAGAACATTAATCCAGGGAGGAGCACATGGGTGTATCTATTCCTGTTGGTCTCCTGGGCCACAGGAGTTTTCTAGTCCATGCTTCCAGACATGCACACAATAGGGACATTGTTGTCCCACTTGTTTTTTATTTGTTTTGGTTTTGGTTTAGGTTTGTTTTTTTTTTTTTTTTTTGAGGCAAGCATTTTAGTACTAAGAGTTTTAGTTTTAATTCCTATAAATGAACCTCTGGCGAAAACAGAACTAGAAGTAATTCATGCATTTTTGATGGGGAAAGCAGGATAGCCCAGGAACACAGGATCTGTGGATGGAGTAGACATCACATGACATTTTTAACCCATTTAACTGGTTCTGGGCTGTGTACAAAAGATCTGCTGCTTCATGAACCCAAAGTTACTGAGATTCATGAAGGCCTCAAAAGGAGATAATTCTATGGTTTGCAGGTTGTGATTTGTGGGCATCTCACAAGGAATCCTACTTGCCTTATTTCTCTTCCTAAGAAGACTATAAAGCAATATAAAAAGACATGAATACAACAAAGCAATTTGTAAAACTACACAGGAAAGCACTTCACTGCACCAGAAATATTGCATTTTCATGCATACAAAGCACAAGTGATCTGCAGAGAAAACTGATTCTCTACAGTTTCACAGAAAAAGAAGGTGTTATACATGTAGTTTCACAAGAGAAGGTTTACCACAAGCACACTTGTACCTCCAGTACCTCCCCTACCATTTTTCTTCTCCCCCACAGCTTGCTCCTTTTTGCAATCCTGAAGGAAGAAATCCTTCAAGAGCATGTTTATTACCCAGGGTGGAGGGTGCCCGTGTGAAAATGTAACACTGAGGAACATGAAAAATGAGCACCTCAACAATACTGGGTGCTCATCCCTGGAGGGGAAAAGTGACAACTTTGATTAAATTCCTTATTTTATCTTTGCCCACAGCACTTAACCTCGCCATGGTGTAACTACTGCTCTTTAGGTTGCTAGAATGGTGGCACTTGTGCTCCTAGTCGATAAGAAGAGGTTGAGGGAGGGACTGAAGAATTTTTCACCACATTTCTTCTTTTCTGTGTACATCTCCCCTGAACACAGAGATCCTCTTCTGAACAAAGCCAAATTCCAGTTGTTTCTTTTCAGGAACTGGAATTAATGGGTTTTGTTTATTCTGATAAATAGTCTATTTATTATTTCAGCAATTGTACCAGATGGGTTTTATTTAATATATTATCTACTACCAATACAATGGTGCCCTGATAACATGGCTGTAAGTGATCTTTTCTTGCAGCCTTGTTGACAATCTCAGTGAAGAGCCAAAGATCAAAAGAGCAGGAATGCTAACCTGTTAATCAAAAATATTGCAGCTAAAATTGACTGGCAGTGTATTCTGAGGAAATCCACAGAGTCTTTGGTAATCCTTGTCAGTTCTCTGTTTTAAAAGAGGCATTTGTTTTACCAAATACCAGAGCAATAAATGGTTCACAAAAATAAATTAAAACCAGACTATGGAGAATTAATAAATCCATAATTTCAATATGCAGAGATAAGGATGAAAGCTCAGTGTTAGGCAAGTATGCATTTTTATTCTGCTTATTTTTTTAGCATGCCCAACAAAGAGTTAATTTATTCTTGGTTTAAGAAAAAAAGAAAAATTAGGCACACGCTCTTGACTTGAAGTTTTCCTACAAATACAACTGTTTTCTATAACTATCAGTACCAAGCATCATGTTAAGAGTATTGTACATTCTCAGTATTTGGTCCAGCAGAGTAATTAATCCCTACCCCAGACTCCTAGGAAATGCAGTAGCCCAACCATGTCATAGGCTCACTGGTTGTAAGGACAACACCAGGCCTCTGGGGACCTTGGAAAGGTTCCAATATCTAAATTGTCTCTCCTTAACAGGTGATTAGCTCACAACAATGGTGACCAGAGTACCTGTCCCCTGTTTTCAGGCAGGGCTGTGGTTCAGAGAGCTCTCTCATGCCAGCCATGTGTCCAACACGCAGCAGCATGAATCCTCATGGTCTGCTGGCACAAGCATGCTGCAGTGACACAATCTGCTCCTCTAGGAATGGGTGGGAGGACTCAAGCCTGAAAGGAGCTTTGGAGCACCATTACCTGTAAAACCATGGCTTCTCTTGGGATCTGCAGTCCACTGGCTGCAATATTGCAAAGAGCAATTCTGGTTTTTAGCCTAATACAGGCAAGGCTACTGCCTTTAAAAATCCCCAACAACACTGTTATTTTCGTATGGACATCTAGAGATTCAGGAATGCACAAGTTGAAGAGTGTGGTGATATTGCCTCATTTTAGAGACAAAGCATATGCTTGTTTTAGTTTCACCTCTACAGCTCAGGCAAACCAGTGCTGAAGTGGAGGGTAATCAGCCAGGGTAGCTAAGGTTGGGATGCCCAAACAGAGCTGCTATAAGTTCCCTAAGAGTAAGTACTGCATCTGCATGGAGGATGAAAAAGGTGACAATTATTTGGAACAGGAATGAAAACAAATCCTGAGCTATTTTTCAAGGCCTGAAACCTGTGAGCAGGTGCTAGTTGGGACATGGACACTCAACACACAGACCTCTCTACCACAGACTCTCTCTGGAATAATGTCAAGAATGGCACAATTCAAGGACACAAAGACATGGAAAGCTGTACTTTGCACAATTCAAAGTTCATTTCTATTCTAGAAATTTCTGTAGTAGGTTACAGATTTATTATTTTTAAACTGTCCCTGTGATGGAGATTTTCTCCTCCTTTTACAGCTGAGGAACCCAAGGTATGCAGACTATCAACCCTGTATTATGTTTTGCTCCAGGCTGTCTGATCTGTCTCCCAAAAAACCTGCCTGCAGCTCTGCTGGCTCCGTGGAAATGTAAAAACCTTTGGGCAAGTGCCACAAGACCTGAAAGCCCACCACTGCACACTGCCCCAAAGATGTCTCTGTTGGCACAGCAGCAGCAGTGGAAGATCTAGCACATGAGCAAAGCTTGGACCAATTCAGAATCCCTCAGGCCCTTGGCCACCCTCAAGCATTGCTATGCTCAGGTCTCCAAGCCTGGCCTGGCAGGTTCTGTGGCTGGGGCAGCCCAGCCACACCTTCACCACAGAAGCATGATCTTCTCAGTGCAGAAACTGGACATCATGTGAAATACAGCAATGCCCAGTGAGCAGCTACCTCATCCTTTGGACCCTTTATGACTTTCTAGGATTGTTCTTGAAACCATAGAGTTTGAGCGTCTCATGCTGTAATGCAGCATACCAGCTGACATCTCAGGAGGAATTTTTGAACTCATATAAATTAATTATCCCTCTTACCCACAGATCATTTCTTTGGCAGGCTTGGACAATTTGTTCATTTGCTACCATTTAAAACCACCTAATTTTTAATAGCTATTTTTAAATTAACATTGTGTATGAATATTTTCTGTATTCTTTTTCATAGATCAATTATTTTAGTTACCATTTCTTGAAGCTTAATCTAAAACACCAAGGCTAGACAGAGAATCACAGAATTAGGCTGGAAAAGACCCCTCCTCAAAGGAGGCTTATATAAAAGATGGGGGCAGACTTTTCAATAAGGACTGTTGCTATAGGACAAGTGGTAATGGTTTTAAACTAAAAGACAGTAGATTCAGACTCCACATGACCAAGAATTTTTTTACTATTAGGGTGGTGAAGCACTGGAATAGGTTGCCCAGAGAGGTGGAGATGCCCCTTCCCAGGAAACATCCAAGGTCAGGTTGAATGGGTCTCTGAGCAACTTGGTTTAGCTGAAGATGTCCCTGCTCATTGCAGAGGCACTGGACTAGATGGCATTTGAAGGTCTCTTCCAATCCAAACTATTGTATGAATCTATGACTCTGACTGATGGCAAAAGGCATATGTATCATATACTAGATAATGGACTTTCTGGGTTCAGCAAGTGAAAGGCAGCAGAAGCAGCTGCACAGGGACTGCAGATGGCACTGGGGAAGGGCAGGGCTGGGATCAAACACCTGCTGAAAATGAGAAATGGGAAGGTAGAAAGCCCATGGGTTTTGCTTTCATTACAGGTCCAGCCCTGGGCAAGATGGACACACACTGTTAAAGTGTTAAAGTGTTTAAGTGTTAAAAGAGCTTGCATCGTGTTAAACAAAGTGTACATGCTGTCATGGCCATGCACAAGTCAGGAACGAAACTGAGAAACTAATAAATCCAAATGTACCTGCTCTGTGTCTGAACAGACAAAATCCCCTCCAGGGCCCTACCAGCACACCGGAACTTTGATAACCCTGTGATGTTCTGCCGAGCACAGGCTTCCAGCTGTGGCAGTGACTTTCTACCAAGCTACAAAACTCTAAGCTAACCATTAAAATCTGTTCAGGCTGGAATTGGATGGATTGTCTCAGGACAGATGTTAACTGTTCTTTTCCGGTTGCAGTTGAAGGGAGGAATTAGCCAAGTACTGGCTGGGATTTATGAACCCTGGGGTGTACTGCCTGCACAGACCTGCCTGGTGTGCCAGGACTGTCACCCTGTAACGTGCCTGGGATGCACAGAAACTCCCCGATGAGAGATAGAAAGGACATGAGTGAGAAACACAGGGCCAAAAGCATTACCTTTGCACTTTCTCAAAATCTCACACAATGTCAGTAGTTAAATCCATAAAGCAATCTCAGAAGGCATGACCATTTTTCTAAGGCAGAGGCAAATTGCTGAAAGTTTTCTTCTTTGCCATGCTCGGAACAAAGGGCTGTTGAGGAGAATTTGTGGGGCAGCTAGTGAACCTCCTTGACAAAAGTGTAAGGCTGACTTCAATGTATTCCTATCACAAGCAGTGAGGACGTTTATTAAAGAGCACTGAGCTCTGAAACCTGCTTTAAAGCTGTTAAATCTGATCTTTGGTTCTTCAACACAGTTATGAAATACATGAAGCTAACTGGCTGCACAGCAGCTGCTGAGACTTCTCTGCACAACTTACGCCCCAGCCACCAGCAAAGTGCTTTGCCCTGGGAAAAACACCATCTAGGCAGCAGCAAATAGAAGATGGCCACCATCTGCCAAGACCTAATTTCTCATAGATCAATTCTTTGTTGCTAATGACACAGAAGGAGATGGTTGTATCTGGTCACCTCACACCCTGTGATAGCATCTGGACCAGAACACCAAACCAGCCTGCACTACACTACAGCACAGTCTCCTCCTCAGCTTACCCACCTCAAAACAGTGCTGGGAAGGAGGTGGTGTGAGTGGGGAACAGGGAAGAAGGTACTTCCAACTGGTTTGAAGCACATCTTGGGATTAAGCAGCACAAATATGGATTTCATTTTCAGTTTTGGTTAAACTATTTCCATGCTCATTTTTTTTAAAGAAGACTCTATGTTATCTACAGCCAGCTTTACCAGAGTTTCAGCCTAGGTAAAAGGCTACTAGAAAATGGTTTAAAGGAAAATCTTGATCTGTCTTACAGGAAGGCCTTCAAAGCAGGGCATTAGACTTGATAGCGGCAATAACAAATTGTTATTTGGAAAACCTTATTGGATCTTTCAGAAGAAATCAGTACAGAAGGGGGGGTTAGCCTCTGTCCATATAACTGTGTGTCACACAAAGCACCAACACATATTTTTAAAACAACTTTCTGCCTATGTTGAATACGCTCCATAATCACAGGATTTTAAAGAGTATTTGTGCCCTTGTTCCTTTTGCAAATGTCAAGATCACTAAGGGATTAACGGTAACATTTTATAATCATTTTTTCTTCTCAGCAGTTCATAAAGAAATGCTTACACCATGGGAATTATACTTTTTAAACTTTTTTTTATTTGCCAGATTGTGAGATCAAATAGAGCCAAACCAATTATCTGCAATTCTCAAATGACAAACATGCAAACAAAAATATTTGCAGCAAAGCAAAGAAAGTGCCGAATTTCTTTGTAATGCAACAGAAAAACGAGGGTAGCAGCATTTATAAGTGCCTTGATTAAAACTCTCAGTGGGACAATACGTCAGGTGTTCCTGCAAGGTCAGCTCTGCTGAATGAAGCTGAACCATATTCAGTCTCTGATTTTGCAGTTATGTATGTCCTTATGTCACTACTTGGGACTACTGAAGCACAAAGCCAGAGTGTGATGGGCTCAGTTTGTCCTTCAGTTGCTCCATAAAGCAGGAAACACAGCCCCAGGTAAGGCACAGCCACACTGTGAGATTTGTGGAAGGCTTGGAAGAAGCTCCTGGGCTTTCTCTTGGGAGTACTCTTGGAGGACAAAAGCAGCAACAGGAAAGGAGTGGTCTCCTGCAGTAGAACATGGGCAATGAAGCAGCTTCCAGAGGTGAACTAGAGTTGCAATGATGGCACATTGTCACTGTTGATACAGATTTAGGATTTGTTACAGCCTGGGGGCAGAGTGGCTGCAGAGCTGCCTGATGGAAAAGGACCTGGGGGTGCCAGTCAACAGTGGCCAAACCTGAGCCAGCAGTGTGCCCAGGGGCCAAGAAGGTCAACGGCATCCTGGCTGGTATCAGCAATAGTGTGGCCAGCAGGACCCAGGCACTGATTGTCCTACTCTACTCAGAATCACAGAATCAGTCAGGCTGGAAGAAACCACAGTGGGATCAAGCAGGGATGTCCTAGATTCATCCAGATAATTCCTGAGTATCTCCAGTGAGGGAGACTCCACACCCTCTCTGGGCAGCCTGTTCTAGTGCTTGGTCCCCTGCACAGTAAAGAAACTCTTCCTCATATTCAGGTGGAATGTCCTGTGCATCAATTTCTGTGCAGTGGCTTGTCCTGTTGGTTGGCACCACCAAAAAGAACCTGGCTCCATCCTCTTGGCACTCCCCCTTTAGATACTTAGATACACAGCACTGGTGGGGCCACACCTCAAATCCTGTGTTCAGTTTTGGGCCCCTCACTACAAGACAGACATTATTGTGCTGCAGCGTGTCCTGAGAAAGGCAACAGAGCTGGTGAAGGGTCTGGAGCACAGGTCCTTTGAGGAGCAGCTGGGAGAGCTGGAGGTGTTCAGTCTGGAGAAAAGGAGGCTCAGGGGAGGCCTTATCACTCTCTACTGACTGAAAGGAGATTGTGGCCAGATGGGGGTCAGTCTTTTTTCCCCAATAACAAGCGATGGACCAGAGGAAGTGGTCTCAAGTTGCACAGGAGAGGTTTAGATTGGATATTAGAAAAAAATTTCTTCACTGAAAGGGCTGTCAAGCATTGGAAGAGGCATGGAAGTGGTGGAGCCACCATCCTTTGAGATATTTAAAGGACATCTAGAAGTGGGGCTTAGGGACATGGTTTAGGGGTGGACTTGGCAGTGCTGGGTTAACAGTTGAACTTGATGATCTTAAAGGTCTTCTCCAACCCAAAGATTCTATGATTGCAATGAAGAAAGCACCCACGATCAGCTTGGGCCTCTGAAAATATCCATTTTTAGTGCAACTTTCTGGCTGCTGCAAGTAGAGCACTGCTGATCCGAAGAGTGCAATATGTAGTTATGCAGAAACATCGTTTGCACCCTTATAGCCCAATTACATAATCGCAGTGCTATATAAAGAGGTTCTCCACAGGGGACCCAGCAGGCACACTCAGTAGTCCCTTCTTACACGCAGATTAGGGATCTGAAGGCTGACATGCAGTGAAGCTTGAAATGTGAAAACAGCACACTGGAAGTTCAATATGCAATTAACCATAAAAGCAACACTGCCTCAGTTTTTAGAAGCATTTATAATATAATGTCAGGGCTGATTTAATAGTATGGAAAAGATAGCAACTGACAATGTCTCTCAGAGGAACAGAACAAACAGGTGTATTTAAGTCACATACACGTGATGAAAGTTGTAAGTGGGACATAAATGATCAGGATGCTCAAGATTTTCAAAAGTTGACTATAATTTTGAAGCTATTTGGACTAGTCGAGTTGCAATGAGAGGCTTGTTTTCAGAAAGTGCTGAGTAACCCTTCTCTGACAGCAACATCACTGTACGGCACCTTAAACCACGTACCCAGGAACTGTGACATCCTCAGTGATAGTGGCTTTTGATGACAGCCACCAGAAGGACAAGGTGCTCGGAGGCAAGTGTCTCGGGTCACATGAGTGCTCAGCTCCACATCTGCTGGGACATAGACTGTTCCTCTGCCATTTCTGTGAGACCCAAATGCAGCCTGAGCTCACCCAGTTACTAGACTCAGTTTAAGTGGGGACAGGTTGAATTAATTTTTAAGAATATCCTTTCAGGATTGTTCCACTTTTTTGTTATCAAAAGAACTATTACCTGTGTGGGAAAGGACAGTTAAACCCCTGCCCTCAACAAATATTTTATAATTCCTAAAAAGGTGGAAAAATCATGCATGCAGAATACAGAAAATCAAAAAGATGAAGAGCCTCAGGGTAAGGGAAATTTGTGGAAAATCTTCTGTCTTTGAGTTCCAATAGAAAGACTGACAGCTTCAGATTTCGTGAAGTAATCCAGATTAACTCCTGTTCATTCTCCCTTCTCGTCTTCTGCCCTTCCTTCACCTCTCTCAGCCTGCCATCTCTTCTCTAGCATAGCTTAAACTTCAAATTTAAACTTCAAATTCATCGTTTATTTCAAGTTCTCACACAAGCAAGTTTATTTCACTCTTCTGAATGGAAGCAAATGAATTTTATTTTCATGGCTCACTCTCCCAATGCCTTCTGCACGGTCTGATACATTAATGCAGATTATCATTCTGTGCACTTTTTGCATTAATTCTCAACTGACTGACCCTCTTCATCTGTAATTATTACCATGACGGTTTTGAATATCATTAAACTCTTCTCACCGACTGCATTAACTTTAAAAGGTAATTTGATTAATTCTGCAAGCCACTGGTAGATAGAGATTTAACGCCTCATGGAATTTCTGCATTATCAGTATTTTGCAGCAACCAGATCCGAAAGATAAACAAAATCCTTGGAGACCAGATGAAAAAGGTTGATTGTTTTTGTGGAAGATTTTAAGTAATTTTGTTAAGCTTTAAAAACAGTGTTCTAAATTGTTTTTCCCAGAATTACAAATGGATCATTCCTCTGCATTCCCCCACAGTACTGATTTAATAACTTTTCATTTCTGTGAAACGCATATATTTCCAGAGCTCAGCCAAAGGTTCTTCACTTGGGAAAACACAATGTCTGTGAGGCAGCAAAAGTTATCAACTGATAAATTGTAGAACAATATAGCCTGCCAAAATAGTCAACATGTAAAGACTTTACCTAGGTTCAAAACTTCATGGAGAGCAAAGACGCATGCTAATGCAGCATCAGTGTGGTGTCACATACAGCTGATGCTGGTATGTTTAAATACAAGTACTGGAGGATGGTGAGGATGGTAATGGCGTAAAACACAGTCATAGCATTACTGAGCAGCAATGTATTGCACTAATGGCCCAGTGTAAATAACTGCAGATAGCAATTCTCTAGCAGAGATTTCCCCCTTCTCCTCCTTAGGCAAGTCTGACGGCTGTACTGGCAACAGCTCTTTTCTGTGTCTACTACTTCAAGGGTAGCAGAAAGCAATATTCATTAAAATTTCATAGATGTTAGCAAAGGCTCAAATTACAGATTAGAGTAATGAATTAGGGCTACATGATTCCTTGCATGGCATATATTGAAGGGCAATGGAAATAGAAATCTCCCAAGGAAAAGGAGTTAATGGAGAGGCAGCAGCCGTAGAAACCATCCTTCTGACCCATGCCAAAGTACATCAGCTCCAGAGACAAACTTCTAGCCCATTGAGGCAGAGCTGCTAGAGAAAAGATGAGTTGAGTGGTTTGTTTGAGGTCTAGTAATAAGTACAAGTTTGTGTCCTTCATGGCACAGGTAGCAGAAAAGGACAATGACATTACTAAGCACTGTGATACTCTTACACACAACATTGACTTTTCAGAGGGCAGTGGTCAGGGGCTTTGTCTCTCTTTGTTTCAGGGATTTCTCTCATCTCTGGGATTTGGTTGCTTGGGTCAGACAAGGTTAGAAAGGCTGCAGGTGTCCAGCTTCAAAGAAAGCTGTGGGAAGCCTTAGCATAGGTCCCTCTGCTCTGCTCAGGAGCTGCATTTAACCAGAGGATGCCACCCTCATTTTGTCTGTGCTATGCTGCAGCAGAGCCTGTGCCCCACCTCACACCTAGGCTGGGTACAACACTGGGAATGCTCCTGTGCTGCTGAGACCGATGACAATGTTATCCAGAAGGGCATGAAAAAGGTGCATAGGGAACGATATTTTTTCTTTTTCTAGTAGCACAACTGTGAAGTGAAATACTGGGAAATCATCAAGCAGGATGTTTATAGCACATAAAGGGAAAGATTCTTTTCCCCCCTACAGAATGAGTAATTGAACTGTGAATGCAACACTGCAGAATGCTGTAAAAAATAAATATACAGATTAGAAAATAGACCAGACAGATCAATTTACAAAGGATAAATTCATACTCATATTCCAGACAATTGGACTAGATGATCTCTGTGGTTCCCTTGCAACTGAATTAGTCTATTATATTCTTTTTTTTTTCCCCTTTTGCTATAGAACTGGGTGAGGGGGCTAAGTCAGACCAAAATCTGGTTGTCATGTTTATGTGGAACAAATTTTCAGTGGTAACAGGGAATCATGCACACAACTTACCACATTAACTTCTTGAGATAATAAGTATTTCTTCCTCCAAAACTCACGTATTTGCATATGCACTGTGGTTTGTCTAGGACAATGGGTACCGAGTGCCCAGCATCTGGAGAAGCACAAGGTAATGGGGCTGGATAAATGCTGGGATATTTGACCCGTGGATCTGCAATGTGAAGGCCCCACTCCAGCAAACGGGACCCACCCTCAAAGCTTTGGTGGTGCAAGTTCAACAAGATCCCGAGCTTTTCATGCACTCCCCTGCTGCCCACAGGCAGAGTTTCAACTCCACCCTCTGTTACCCTCTGTGGGTGTTCTAACCACTCTTGTAGTTGCTATCTCTACAAGCCAATTAAACATCTGCTAATGATGATCCTATCGTCAGATCAATGAGGGAAACTGACCTACAAAAAGCCAGGATTTCTCACCAGTCAGCCTGACTTTGTTCTCACCTCAGGAAATGGCATCATGTATTTGTGCTGCCCTATTCCAAAAGTCTGCCTGCATCAAACTCTGCTCAATATCCACTTGAATATACAGACACACCAGCTGTCATAAAGCAAAGCATCAAAATGCATAATTATACTTATTGTGTGCACCTCACTGGCTAAGCTGCATAGTATTATTTCTATTTCCTAACTGGACCAGTTTAAATGATGAATTAATGAAGTACAAAAAACATCAGAGACACATTTCTGGACAAATAATGCTGCTTTGTTTGATAAAATGTATTTTTAATTGATGTGATTTAGGTCATTAATTTTCTGTGTCAGTGCAATGAAATGGACCCAAGTCTTTCCCAGGCCTGCATTTCTATTATTCTGTAACATCTTACTTTATCAATCAGGTCTTGGGAATAGTAATGCACCAGATCTTTACAGACAAAAATATCTATGGCAAGCTTGTACAATTAGAACATCATTATCGTAATTAAACTTCAATATTGTTTGAAATTTCTGATTTTTTTTAAAAGTAGGCACTGTGAGAGTGACTTAGCATGCTTAGAGGATACACAACTTATAAAAAATATGATGCTCTTGAGTTTTCCTGAAAAACTCTGGATGATATTTGTAAGATCTGACGTTGCATTGCGTGGGTTCAGAGTTCATTGTGTGCAGGAAGGTACAGCTGCTGTGAGGCCGGCAGGGAAGCAGAGGAGACAAGTCTTTGTCAGGCTGGAGAATCCATTTATTCTCCCCCTGGGCTGGGAAGGGAGAGGAAGACGAAGAGAAGAGAGAGCGGCAGGGGCAGGGTCGTGGGGTTTTATAGGGTGAAGGCAGGAGTGGAGTTTAGGGTTTGGGTCAAGGGAACAGTCTACAATCTGATTTATCAATAAATATCTTCATGAGTGGAAACGTATTTCCAGTGCCAATCAGTCTCCTTTTTTTGCCAATTCAACTGCATATACACATACATCTTTTTTTAAGCTCTAGCTGCCATGGCACTCAAATTACATTGCAATAAAGATTTCCCTTGAACAGAGTGGGAGAGAAAATATAAGAAGATCAAAATGAAACAGCAGAATGCTGCTTCCAATACACATTTCATAAGAGTCTGTATTAAGAGTGGGCTGGAGCGTGACAGGGGATGACAGAGGAGGTGGTTGGCTGCAGAAGGTGCCACAGCTGTGGCTGACCTGCTGTCGCAGGGCTGGTGGCACCCACGGTGACATCGAGAACCCATCCTGTGGCTGACCCCCTTTCACAGAATATGCCCCCATTCTTATATTCCGCTCTTTATCTCTTTCTTTTCCAGTAAATCAAAACAGACACTTTTCAATTTACCTGCTATTACTTCCTGCATTTCTAAAGCCCTTACTACTGCCTAGGCTACCTCAATGCACACCACATAAATTAACCATGGGCCAGTTTCCCCAGGTCACAGCATGAGTTAGAAAAGGCAGTTTATAATTCTCTCCACAACCTCAACATCAGCAATGAATCCTTCCCTTAAAACATCTTTGAGCATCATTATTATTTTTTAATGCTATACTGTGAGTCATGGGTGTTACCAGTGTTACCACACTCTATTCAACTTTAAATCATTTAAATCTGGAATTCACAGCAGATGACTTTTTGTAATGGGAGATAAATGAGTGAGACCTAATTTTATTATTATTTGTTGAATATATGTAGGTAAGAGACTGGGCAACAGTAGTATCACACAAACCATAATATTTTTGATGCATTTTGTGATACATACATGTGTGTACCTTGCAGACAACACCAAAATCCAAGCTAACATATATGCAAGAGAGGCAAAACTGACACTAAAAATCCCTTTCAAAAATTTGTGTCCAGATGGGTGAGGAAAATAAACCATGCTCCTGAGGTACAATAGTGTACCTAATCTCCCTTAAAAGTGGAAGCAATCTCATCTAAAGTAAGAGTTTTTAAGCTGGTTTAGATACAAGGCAGATGCCTGTAACTGCTGAGAGAGCCAGAAGTAGGAAAATGAGCAAAATGTTGGTAACGAAGCATTTATGCAGCAGCTGCACTGTGCTGCAAAACAAGCACAGGTCGTTAATTAGCAAAACATCTTCATCCATGACCAACACTTTAAAATTTGAGAGATTGTTTACAAATAACTGAAATATTCAGAATATGTTGTTTGTTGAGGTCTATTTTTCATCCTGTTGGTTTTTACAGCTCGTGTGCAGTAAGAGGCAAGCAGATATTTGTTGCACTTCAGTACTGGAGTCTGTGAGAGTAATGTATGAATACAAATCTCCAGCACCAGGCACTCAGAAACAAGAGCTCCAAGTCATCTTCATAAGAGAGACCTTCCTTATCAAGGGTGTCACTGGGACTGATGAGACCCCAAAACACTTTCATCCCTGACCAAACTCATGCACAAACCTCGTGGAAATATATTCTGCAAGTTCATTCAGATAAAGATTTGGGTGCATTAAGGGATGCCTGTATTTAGACATCATGTAAAGTACAAAATAAATGGCTCCATTTACCTCTGCTGGGACGGCCAGGCCTCTCTGTTTCACTTGAATGCACATAAGATTTTCATCTAAACTACAAAGGCAGATTTTGATGGGCCACAAAGCCCTCCAATAACCATTAAAAGCTCTTTATCTGTACTATAGTAAAGAATGCTGTTAAGCTTAACCTGCCTTTTCACAACATTAGATACACACACAAACTGACAAAAATACAGAGAAATGAAGAAAACACAAGGGAGAAAGTTTGTTCCAAACATAACTGAACAAGTAGAAAATAAGGGTGTGAAGATGATGAAGACATGTGACAGTAGACATGTGACTGTCACACCCTGTCACACCCATCTCTTCATAGTTTTTTTGCTTTGAACACTTTGCAAAATAGGGCATTTTCTTATTTGAGAACAATATTTTTTTTCCTAGAAACTTAAAAAAAGGACTCCCTTTGTTTTGCTCTGCATCTTATCATCTTCTCTTGTAGTTAAAAGCAAGGTGTTGATATTTCATAATCCAATGGCTAAATTTAGTAACTGTTGTCTTTTCATACTTGGAAGCAGGATAGCAAAGTTCCCTGATTCTGAATCTTTGGGCCCCAGAGAATAATGGCATTATCTAAAAATATGTAGCTTTAATCTTTGGGCCCCAGAGAATAATGGCATTATCTAAAAATATGTAGCTTTTCAAATATAAACACATTTCACTTTGTCAGCATTTTGCCAGCTTTTTCAATGCACTGACACCAACCTTATTTTCCTTAACAGTCTTTGCCAGGATGGAAATCAGTATTCAGCACTAAAAAAAGCACAACAGCTTGCTGAGTCTCCTGACAATAGAGGAAAGCACAAAAATTGCATTTTTATTAGTTGTATCTTCACGACAGCATTTAAATACACAGGTGAATCCCCAGTATATAAACAAATATTTATTGCTAACACAATAAAATATTTATAGCACTGAGAAGCTATTCAAGAATCTACAAACTATTGTAAACTTCAATATCAAGGAGTTGTAAATGAATGCATAAATAGAAAAATTATGCTTTAATTTAAATACATTCGTTATTTAAATGTTCTGCAGCTTTTAAATAATTTTTAAGGAAAGCTAATTGAAAGCACAGAATATTTTAATAATTTAAAAGGGCTTCCTGATTAATTTATAGGATTTATCTCCTTTCATTTTTGCTGTAAACCTTGCGCAGGTGAGCTGTGCAATTTGCTCCACAAATTATTTCAGATTGCTCACAAATGTTTTCGTGTCTGGTAAAGTTTGACAAAGCTGAAGATCAAATGGTTACCTTTGATCAGACATGGAACATGAGCAGCTTGCTTTAAAAGTCCTGTAATTTTTTTATATTGGTGGTGTTACAAAAGAAGCAGAATTTTACACGTGCCCATTTTGAAGGTCACTTACTGGGAAAATAGTTGGGTTTTGCACTCTAAGACTACCAACACATCTAGTCAGTGAGGTTGCCACTGAATGTTCTTGTTGCAGGGTTGAATTTCTGTAAAAATGAATAGACTGACATTGGCTGCAGTTTCATGAAATCTTAGGCATTTAGTCACACCATCGACTAAAGGAACTTAACACATCATCTTCTGAAAATGGGGCAAATCTGAGAAGTCCTTGGAGAGATCTCCCACAAAGGGCGTTCTCAGCTGCTGTTAAGACAGCTACAGAAAAGAGCTTGGTGCTGGTGAAGTTCAGGACAAGGCCCAAGGGAGGAAAAGATGGAAGCTGTTGGGATATGTTCCCGTGCCTGTGCTGGTGGTGCAGCAGTGGGACAGTGGTGGGGAAGGGGAAAGCAGAGCTGTTGTTTGCTGAGGCCAACCACAGCAGGGGAGGACATTCAGTACAGGCACTGGGAGGTCAGCACAATCCCTCTTTGTGCAGAGGATGGGGTGGGAGCAGGCAACACCAGCAGGCTTAAAAAGGGGTTAGGCAGGATCATTAATACATGGGAAGTGGAGTAGGCAGGGAAGCTGAAGAAGTTCAAGACAGTGGCAGGAGAAAGTGGCCAGTCTCATGTGCTGTCTCCAAGACATTTTGCCACCACAGAGCTCAGAGCATGGGGTAACACAGACCCCTTTTCTGCATAGGATGGCATTTCTTATATTTGTATTTTCACACTTGAGACGCCACAGTGAAATGCTACAGAGCAGAAAAAAAAATAATATCACAGCCTCACAAGAACTAATTGGAGTTGGAAACCACAGAAAACAGCCTGGATATTAGGCAATTTTCTGTGACAGAGCCATTAGCTGAGGCTGGTTACTTGTGCGTGCAGATGAACAGCATAGCTGGCCTTGGTGAGAAACTGTTCCTGCAGCAATCCCATCCCACGTACTGCAGGATTACTGGTACAGATGTCTCATTCACTCATAGGGCACCATCAGCAGCTCACTTACGGGAGACAACACAGGAAAAACACTTTTCACTGCAAAAGAAGCCACACTACAAAATGGCTTGAACTTGCCCTGGCTAAGACATGTCCTGAGCAGCTCAGACACTGGCCAGAGAGAGAGACAATTACTTTTCTTTGGTCCATTTATCTCCATGGATTACAGGGAGCAGGTGATTTAGACAGTTACATCCAGTTCAAGCCAGAACTACAACTAAATTATCCAAGCCAGACAAGGCAAAGTTTTCCTTTTATGGGGGTGTCTTAAAAAATCCAACTTGACAGCAGTAAGGCAATTGATAAACGGTATTATCTCACTGCTTTTTTAAATCCTTTGAATACCGTCATCCACTGTCTTGTCTTGTATTATACCTGGCTGCCTTTATGTCCCATGTTTGTGCAGAACCCAGTCCTGCTGTGTGATTAGGGCTCCTCTGAAAAACAGAAAAGCCAAGAAATAGTAACAAGCTGTGTCAGAAACACAGCATTTTAGCAGGGCAGAAATTACCAATCACTGGGAGCAACTCTTCTGTTACGTCACAGGCTGTGGGTGAACGTGTATAAACTTCCCTGTTGCTGACCTTTGCACTCCCCAGAAGTACAGCATGATTAATTCCCCGCAGACAGTTCAGAAGCCTTAAAACTACTTTTCAAAACTCCAGGTGACAGAACAGTAAGAGGAATTTTCACCCTTGCTACTGCCTTACTAGGTACAAAGGGACAGATGCTGCTGTTGAACCAGGTTTGTGGGACTCTCTTTGCCTCTCCCACTGCTGGTACCCCTCCCACCCAAACGGGATGTCAGAGCAGAGCAGACCTCTGGAGAGCACAGAGGAGTTTTGATGCTTCACATTACAGCTTTAATTTCTGTGTGAGCACTTAGGAGTCTCAGGCCAGCCTAGGGCTTTTCTTGTAATTTAAGACACTGTAATATACTTGTCATCCTTTGGGCTTAAATGCATCTCTGAAGTCATGCAATTGATCTTTTAACTTCTAAAGTCAACTGGGAGCTAAGATCTCATGAAGCATCCCATACCCATTTGAATTAAAGAGAAATTATGTAAAAGTAGACTTAATCAAGTCTACTTTTAGTTAGTGCAGAATTAATCAGTTGGCCATATCTGTATTATTAAATTTTTGTACACAGATATAACTTCATTTTTTTATGTCTCAGAATGTACTGGTCTTTTTTCTGTACTAATTCAGTAGTAGTTAGTAAGCTGTATGTTATCAGAAAGCTGAACATAATGTGAGCCTTGGAGCAGATGTGAAAAGTGCTTTATTCTTGGAAAAACTGTTTGATATTGAAGTCTATGGTCAGAGGTAAAGTCTGATCACAGAAAAATAAAGTGTAGAGTGAAGTGAAACCCAAGGAAAAGTGAAAAACAGGGTTCTGGAAAGGGAAAATAACCTATGAACGTAAGTCACAGGAATGAGTGAAGAGATGGGCAAAAACTCTACCAAAAGCCTCAAAAAGGACAATGTTTTCCTTCCATTTTCACTCTGCACAAATCAATTTATTGCAGCTGGGTTGTTCAAGTGTTAGATTTGCCCTGGAACACTTCTGACCCTGCTGGGCTGCCAGTTTCAGGGATTTTGTCACATTCCTGCAGCAAACACATACACAGAGTGTCAAAAGGATTTCTCATATTGCGTAAATACCAAAAAAGCCTTAAGAAACAAGATTCAAGAGTAACTGTAAGGCACAGGCTTCCTTCACCTGGCCCCTGATGCCAACAGCATGCTCCAACATAAATACCATGCATATTTGAGAAGCACCAACTTGCTTGGCTTTTTTCCCCCTGTGCTTCCTGATAACTCTTCCCCAGCTCTTGCCTCTAGTGTTAAACCTCAAGTTTTTGCTTCCTCGTGGTAGGAAGTGCCCAACAGGTTTGTGCAGTGGGGTACAGCCCAGCCAGGTGGCATAAATACTGCTGCAGTGCAGTGCCATAGGTGTCAAAGATAGCAAACTTCATGTCCCTAAAGTTTTGCTTCAGCTCTCAGGATGCTCTGCCTACACAGAAAAGTCACCCAAAAAGTTACATTTTTCATATTTTTTCCGGGAAAGCAGCCCAGGCTGTTTTCTGGCAGTAATGTTATGGCTGATGAAGTGTCTATAGGAAACAGCCAGAAACTCCCTGCAAGGCCCAAATGGTCCTCCTGAAGCCTCAAACCCATTTCATTATGGGCACTAAGCGAGATGGAAATCAAGAAGGAAGTTTCATCTAAGTCTCATCATAATTCAGTGATGTGGAACTTAAGTGTGCCTACAAAATTGACTTTGTTCTTTTGCCTTTGCAAAGTCCTTCTTCAATTTACTCAGCTCTCCTTAATTTTTCCCTTACATTTTCCATTTTCTGCTATGTCCTCTTTTTCACCCTTTCATTTTCTCTATGACCTCTCTTCACAGTCCCACTGCAACTGCAGTTTCTATTAAATTTGAAGAAATATACATTTCATACTGGTTTTCCAGAATAAATTCTGTACTGATTGAGACCTATGAAAAACTGCATAAAAGAAAAAAGTTAAAAAAAATATAGAGGAAGTAGGTTCCAGCTATGATCCTCTGCCCTGTGAGCACAGATTATACCCACCAGGAGAGTTTCCTCAGTGCCTTGCACAGAGTGGCCTTTGCTCATTAAATTGGATCTGAATTACCTGAATTCAGGGTGATTCTTAATATAACAAAGTCCCTGCAAAGAAGTTGGCAAAGGATGAGGACATTACATGGAAATTCGACAGCAGTATCTGATATAACAGATGAGAAATCAGTTTCTCCATAAACGTGGTGCTGAACTAGGGGGAAAGTAATGTCATATTTCCTGATCTCAACCTCCTACAGAGAAGTTGTTCTCTGTTCCACATTTTGGTCCTCTCATACACTTCTCTTTTGAGCAAAGAGTTTCCACAGGGAGAAGTGGAACCTTGGGACCATTTTTGTGTAGGTAGAGTGTTAAGGATGTATCTCCTCATGTCTCCTGTCTTTTGTAAGGCATTGCAGAGGAGCTGGAGATACACAACCCTGGAGTTTGGACCAAGTTGTCTGGATTATGCCCCCTAAAAGGTAAGCATTGTAGCACCTAACTGGTAGTGCCCCCTTCTTTTCTGGATCTGGTCCAAAGCCTTCATTACAGTTTCAATACTGGAAAAGTTTCTTCTAAGATTAAAACTTATCTCTTGCAGAAGTTCAGCGTTTAAAGGTGGTGACATGCACTGCCCTAATGCAGTGTCCTTTTTAGGACACAGTCTCAAAGATGAATCATGCTCATATGCAAAAGGGGAGAGACTCAATTTTCTCTTATCAGTCCTGTAAACAATACACCTCCACTGTGTCAAAAATACCCAATTAAAAGCTTAAAATAAAAATAGATCTTAAAATAGGCATTAGTCCTGCCCATGGTTCAGTGCTGATGCTATTTCAAAGGCTCAGGAGACTTGCCCTTCACACTCCTTATGCCAAGCAGCAGGGAGGTGGAGGCTTTAAACACAAAGGGACAACCTTTGAATGGGACAACCAGGAGCAGCTCTTGAGCATCAATATGACCCTGCTGGCAGAGCTCCTCCTTTCCAAGGAACCTGCCTTTCATCCAGGGACTGCCCCACGGCAGCAGCCTATGGACAGCAGGGCAGGCACCCCCTCCTCTGGGCTGCAGCGGAGTTCCTCGGGTCAAATCAATTCTCCTTTCACTGCTTCAAAGCAACACAGCCACAATGGTGACAGTGCTTGGTGGTTCATTCCTCTCCTGAAGATAAGACATCTGGGGCTAAGTCATCGGTGCTGGAAATTCGGGGAAATCCTTGAGCTTTTGGGTGTTTGGATGGAGGATGGCAGCACTACCTCCCACATCAGGAGAAAATAAGCCAAGACAAATGGAACCCCTGTGAGACCACAGAAGCAGGTGTACACATGAAGGTGTGGTACACCCTGCAGTCACTCCAGCCACATGGATTTTATGTATCTCCCATTTTGTACAGGAGATGGGCACCAAACTGCACAACACTGCCGAGGCTGAAGCCATTCTAGACATGGCCCCAGCTTCAGCGAAATTGCAATAAAAACTCAAGTGTTAACAGAGAGACCCACAGAAAAAGATGAGATGGGACAAGAGGATTTACACTCTTGAACCCAGGAACTCAGTCTGCCTAAATTCCCTAAGTGCCTCTGCATCTTATGTGACTGTGGACCTTCATGAAGCATAGCTTATTGCTTTAAGACACACACAAAATGAGAGAAAAGAAGCTTCTGCCAGACAGAGAAAGGGCAGAGAACACAGAGGACAAAGAAAGAAGATAAGGAACTAGCTTGAGGAGATGTGTACATGAGAGACTCTAGTGATCTGAAAAAGCTACAAGCTGTACAAGTGGGATCTGAATATCACAGAGGACTCCAGCCTGAGTTAAAAGGATGCATTAAGGAAATGATGGGAGTAGATATTTATAAGCTGCATTATGTCCAAATGTCTCATGTTAGCTCAGGCACAGAGGTAAATGCAAAAGTTAAGAGTAGGTTAGGCACAACTGGTTTTATTCACGAAGCAAGTTCTGCTTGAGTATAAACCAACTAGAACATAAGAGCAACATGGTTTCTGGAATACAAACTGAAAACTCCTCTTCTGACGAGCATGGGCTGAGGCATTTTATGAAACCAGCACTCCAAATATTCCACACTGCTGCATTTGCCAAAAATGCAAAATATTATAATGCAAAGATCAAGATTATTTTTCCCAAGAAAAGTTTCTCTTCCTCTTGTGTAGTCCTAAATTCATCTGCAAACCACTGTTTCTATTACAACTTCATTCTATCACAGAATCACAGAATCACATTGTGTTCCTGAGAGCATTGTCCAAATGCTTCTTGAACTCTGTCAGGGTTGGTGCTGTGACCACTGCCCTGGGGAGCTGTTCCAGTGCACAACCACCCTCTGGGTGAAGAACCTTTTCCTGATCTGTGAACACAGTGGCTTGTGAACAGTTTGGCTTGTGAACTTTGTGTGAGGGGTAGACCTTGGCTGGACACCAGGCATCCACCAAGCCACTCTGGACAGGGGAAAGAAAATAAGATGGAAAATGACACATAGGTTGAAATAAGGCAGTTTACTGAAGCAAAGCTGAAAGTTTGTGTGCACACAAGCAAAGACAAAAAAAAAATAGGCTCATCCTCTGCTTCCTGTTAGCAAGTGACATTCAGCCACTTCTCAGGAAACAGAGCTCCAGCATGTGAAGTGGTTGCTCTGGAAGGAAAACATTGTAAATAACAACTGCCTCCTCCTTTCCTTAGCTTTTATAACTTAACAGACATCATTTGGTATGAAATATTCCTTTGGTTAATTGGGTCAGCTGGCCTAGTTGTGTCCCTTCCCAGGACTTTTGATGGGAGGCAATGCTGGGGAGACAGTGCTGCTGCTGCTCAGCAGCTTCCAAAGCACTGGTGTGTTATCAACACCTTTCTGGGTATCACTGCAAAGCACAGCACTGTGAGGGCTCCTGTGGGAAAATAAACTCCATCTCAGACAGACCCAGTACAGCTGGGATGGCTACACTGCTGCAAAACCTGTTTGAAGAATAGAGCTAAAGTGATTAAAATTTCTGCCTTACCTCTACCAAGGGGTTTTGTTGGTTTTTTTTGCCTATCACTTCTGCCAGACAAACCAAGTCACATGGGCAATTTGACACTGAAACTGCAATTGCATGCATAAGACTGAATACCTTTTGGACCTCCTTCCTCTCATGCAAATTCCCACATTATATCACGTGGCTGCTCACTTCATCGAAATCTTGTTGACAGTAATGCTAAATACCAGATGTTTAGGGATTGCCTACAAGGGGGCCTGATGCTGAAGAGAGTGTTATGAGATGATCTTTCTCCTTAGAAACCTTCCTCCTGGCAATGAAAACAAGTCCCAAAACTCGATGATTTGCAGTTTCCCAACTGTTTGTTGTTAGCCTTAAATTCCAATGTTCTACTATTCCAAGTTTCATCCATCTAAACATGCAATTTAGTTTTGGGTCCTGCTAAACTCTGCTTCAATGATTTTTAATGGCACAGAAATGTAAATTCTCATTCTTCACAATACAAAAATGTATTTCCTAATTTCTCTTTTTAATCCCCTTCTTTCAGGTTCAATGGTTCATTGGTTCATCAACTATGCCCTCTTATTTGTCATTTCAACTCCTTTGTTTTATTCCTATTTTTATTCCTATTTTTTTATTCCTATTTCCCATAAAATATTCTTATTTTATTTTGATGTCTGCCCTTAAATAAATAGCCCTTATAGACTTTAATGCCTTCATATGAGATTTTCCTTAATTGTCTTTGACAAGCAGATCTCCCAAAGGATGTCAAGGACAATTTCTCTTAGTAACTTATGCTTGGGCCACGCAGTGACCACCCAATGGTCTGTCAAGATGCACTGCCCTCACTTTCAGAGGGTTTGTCCCCCAGAACCACAGAACATTTACTGAACCTGCATCATACTTGAGTTCACTAAGAGTGCAGGCAGATCCATGGTTTTGGGCTGAATTCATCAGAGCACCAGCATGCCTATTTACATGCTCTCTGGAAAAACAATGTGATTCTCCTTAGGAGAGCCAAAACTGGCACTGGTCTGCTGATTGTTTCTCTCTGTTACACACCAGCAGTGACTATTGTTACTGTGTTATCAAATATTACCAATAAGCAGTAATAAAAATGTCAGGAAATATCTTCCCTCAAATAAAAGCCAGTGGAGGCTATCAGTAGACCATAAATGTTATTTCTTCTTTCCTGTTTGTTTATTGGAATTCTTATAGTTTTAAATGAAGGAAAGATTTCTAGAAATACTTTTATCCCTTTTCATCATTTTTATTCCTTTTCATCATTTTTATTCCCAACAGCAATAATGATACACTACACTGGTTCTTTGAAGAACTGGAAAGGGCATGAAAAAGACAAATGAGAGTAGTGTGTCCAGGTGCTAGATATAATTTCAGCTTCCCAAGAAATAACCCTGTTTAATTTATTTTAATACTGGCAATCACAAGGTATACTATCTAATGCTGAATCTAGCATAAAATATTTCCATTTTGCAATAACCCCTACAAAATGTGTCAAGAGTGGTTGAGTATCATAACCACAACTTGGGGATAAAGAGCTCCAAATGCATGTTTTCCTTTGGCAAATTTCTACATAAAGGCAAACTAACTTTCTCAGAATTATTTTGCTGGTACCTGTTTCTTCACCCAGCCTTTATACAATATGCATTTTGTAGAGAATAAACAGTATTTTCTTCTTTAATAACTACTGTATATAACACCCAGAATTTTAGTGCTGGGGAAAAGGAGGATTAGTTGCTCTATTAAAGAGTTTAGGATTTGTGAATTTTTTCAGAACAAGTAATTTGTCTCCCTCAAACAGTATTTCTTCAAGACTTGCAGTGTTTTGGGTTTTTTTTTCATTTTCTGCTACTTCTTATAGTGCAGTTGCTCCTGAATTTTACAAATTCATTTGTATCTTTCCTTTTCAGGACTCTGTTTTCCTGCAATGTCTTAATTACTCTGCTGGCCTAAACCAGGATTACTGAGAAGCCTGGAAAGGAGGAGGCTTTAGCTGAATCTGAGCCCTTACTACTTGTCAAAATACTCTGTAATCCTTGGTAGGATTATTCTCTGCAGTGTTTCCTTGCTGCTAAATGACAAACAAATAAAATTTGCTGTTTCAATACAGCGTGAAATGTTCTTTCACTTTTAAGAGACCTGAGGCAATATTTGACCAAGATACCAGAAGGAAGAAGAACAATGAGGAAGAAGAACAAAGGCAAGGGTGTGTCAGATCTGTGGTGAACTTGATCCCACACCCCAAAGAGCTAGACTACAACAGATCTAACTGTGACAGGTCTGTTTCATAGAGGGTTTTTTCTCATCTTGAAGCTGAAATGTGACTTTGAGGTGGTCAGACAAAGCTCTCCAAATTCTGCATGCTGGGAATCACAGTCAACACTAATTCAATGCCAGAAGAAATGTCAGGGAAGGCAGTAAATATACATAATAGCCAAAGAAATCTTTAAAAAGCAGCCCAGGATAGATGTTTTGGGTGAAAATTGGGTGTGGAAGACAGACACTCCATTTGGGAAGATGAGAGGGTGAAATCATGCATTAATAGCTCTCAGTGCAAACAGCTGACATTTTTCTAGGAAAAATTGAATTGGAACCTACAGACAGGTACTGGAGTGATGGTATTTTACCAAGCTGTGGGGTTACTTTCCCTGCACCAACCCCTCCATAACAGTCTTGGCCAGGTGTGCTGGCTTTCTGGTGATGAAACTCTGGACCAAGAGGGGCACACCAAGATTTATACCTCAAAATACATAATGAGATTCAGAAGATTTTATAAAAGCACAACTATAATTTTATTTCAAATCAGTGCTGTCAGGAAACTCTGATGAATTCCCTATTTTTGTGGTAACATGTGTAACAGTAATGGACATAATACAGAAATCCACACATGCATGCTTTTGCAATCACATTCAGCACATCTTCCAGCTACTTTTATCTCCCAGAAAGCTAGAAATATATTTTTTAACTGTTTTGATTTAGGGACATTTTACCATTAGTGATTTTTTTAGGCTTCCAGGCTGAGTTTGTATATATTCCTGGATCATTTTACTGCTGGTTAGTCTGAAGAACACTGCCAGAAAGCACACTTACCTATTTTCCTGGTTTTCAAGTGTTCTGGTGGGATCTCAGTGCTACACATATCCCTTCCCAGAGTACTTTGTTGGCATCTGCACCTGTAAGTGCAGTTTGTCTTTCCCTTTAACACTATCACCACGTTTTCATCTGTAAAGTCTCCATACAAAAGAATTACAGGATTCTTCCCATGTTTTTTTTCCCCAGGAATGCCCTTCTTGGTTCTCAAGTGCTTGATGTCCTGCTGGTGCTTTGTGGCAGTCTCTTCTAGACCTTTAATTCATTTTCCAGGACCAGCTTCATGCCACTGTACTATTCAACTTGTCCCACGACAGCATGTGCCAGACAATATTGGCACAGTCAAGTTTTTGGGATAACACCTTACGATTTCTCCTGCCTCTATTTTTTACCCTTGTATTAAAAAAAGCCACTGTAGGTTCTGGGTCTGTTTAAGGAGTATTCAGCATACTAAATATAGACTCCAAGTGCACACTAATAACACACTCATTTCAGTTCATATGCTTTACATGGTTGTGTTAGTGAAAACCACAGATTTTATTTATTGCTGTAGAGGGGGGAAGCAATATGTGTGAACTGCAGCCTCAGTACATTAATCTGCATTAAAACACAACAAAATGGCCCTTCTTTCCAATGGCATTTAAATCATAAAACCCATAGCAGCAGTGAAGGATAAACTTCTGAAATTCTTTAGAAAATGCACATCAAGCCCGTCAAATTTTGATCCAAATCATCTAAGTCTTTAGAGCACCCAGCTGTGAACTGTGGATGCCTCTGAATACTCCTGGTCTGGGTCAGGCTTGTCCCCAACACCTCTAATAGTCACAGTTACCTGAAAGAAGTTAATTCATCCAAGACATCCACCCATACTCAGAAGCTCCTTTAGTTCCTAAACCAAGAGATTAATGGTGGGAAACCTTTTGTTCTACAGAGTCTGGTGATGTGCTGACTGTGAACAGAGGCAAGGCTGAGGCAGTCAGTCTCTTCTTTGCCTCAGCTTTCATCAACAATGTCTCTGAGGTCCCTGTGTAATGAAAGGGGACCCATGCTGGAACAGTCTGCTCCTGAAGGGCTGGGTCCTGTGGAGGGGATCCACACTGGTGCCATTTGTGAGGAAACACAATCCATGGCAAGGATTCACATTGGAGAAGTTTGTGGAGGGCTGTGTCCTGAGGGAGGAACCTCATGCTAGAGCAGGTAAAGGGTGTGGAGTCCTCCCCCTGAGGAGGAAGGAGCAAGAGAGGGAATGTGGGATGAACTGACCACAGCCCCCATTCCCCATCCCCCTGTCCCACTGAGCAGAGCAGGCAGAGAATTCAGGAGTGAAGCTGAGCCCAGGAAGAAGGGAGGGGTGGGGCAAAGATGTTTTAAGGTTGGTTTTATTTCTCATTACCC